>UELV01181238.1:0-56378 GCA_900490015.1 Megastigmus stigmatizans
TATATATATAGTTGCACAAGCGTTACACTACACGTCTGCGAAGTGGAACGAATTAATATCTTACACACGCGAACGGCTACTTTTCGTATATGCTACATCTATGTGCAATATATGTAGACTCGATACAGGTACACAAAAGAGGCAAGGAGCTGCAGTGGCTGCAGCTATATATACACGCGCGAGAGATACATCCAACGGTTAATAATGCAGAGAGAGAGAGAGAGAGAGGCGAGTATATAAGCTGCGGCGAAGGAACAAAAAAGAGAGAGAGAGAAAAAGAGGAAAAAGTAGGAACGTGTGGAGATAGTCTGGGAGTTGGTATACGGCGCGGGACGAGTGGGTGCGCGCAGAAATTGCGAGGCGCGAAAGAGAGGCATTAAAAGCCACGAGGAGGCGAGAGAGGATAAAGCTTGGAGCTCGCGGTGCATCTATCGAATGCACCGCGCACAGCAGTGGGAGAGAGCAACGGCAGCAGCAGCGGCAGCGGCAGCAGCTCTCACCTCCCGGGGCAATAGTCGTGAGGGGAATGCCACTGTGAGGAAATATCGCGCGTTTTCCAAAGAAATATTGCCCCTTTTTACCGAGCGAGAGAGAGAGAGAGAGAGAGAGATAGAGCCTCTGAGCCTGCCTGCCTGCCCACATCGACTCGTCTGCTGCTGCTGCGGCCGGCGCATATACATGCATATAGGCGCCCCCAGACTCGCTCCCCGCCTGCTGCTCCTGCTGCTGTTGCATGCAGTAATATAACGTCTGTTGCAGCTCGCTCGACGCGATTGTTTTACAGCTTGTAATTTACCTTGAGCAAACATCGACTCGCATTAACGTTCGGCCCGGGACAATGGCCATCAATCAATCCGCGAAAGGGATGGTGGGAAAGGGGGGTGGGTGGGGGCAGAGGACGGCAGAGATATTTGACCGAGCGCCGGGATAAATTCGTGCTGCGCGCTTCGTCGAAAGCTGTTATACCGCAGCGGCGCAGTGTATATAATACCATATCTACTCCTCCCTTCGTTGCTGCACAGCCGCCGATGGTAATTCTTTCGAGAGACAGAAAGAGAGAGAGAGAGAGAGAGAGAGAGAGAGAGAGATTATGTCGATACAGCCGCGATCATGCTTTTATACATATATGTATATACACTGACGCAACTATACGCGATTTTGTTAAATGGACTGCCGGAATTGTACTCTTCTTGAAATCTTCGTCTGTGTATGTGTGTGTATATAGATATAGATATACCAAACTGCTCGACGCGTGCATATATTCGATGCATCATTTCCATTCACTATGCCTTCGCTAAGTAAATAACTGAATACGCACACGTAAATGGAACATCAATTAACGTCTCGCGCTACAGAGTTTAAACCGCCGCCGCTGCTCTCTCTCTCTCTCTCTCTCTATCTATCTATTACTGATTTACGATTCTTCGCGAGCCCACCAATTACGCAATACTCACCGCCAGAGCTTTTATACCTTTTTTACTGCGCACACACACACTTACATACACAGGCTCGCTCGCGCAGGTACGTAATTCCAATTGGTGCGAATGGTTGCAGCTGCTCTCCGGCGCGATTATGATAGCCGTTGAAATATATCGACGTATTAAAAGTGTTATTCAATTAGTCGAGCCGCGTTACATATTCCGCGCTCGCATTCGCACTGTTTTACGGGGGAGAGCTGAGCGTGTGTCTGTTTCTTATGGGTTTGCCGTGCAGAGAGGTGCACGAGTGTGTATGTGTGTGTCCGTGTGGAGCGGCGCACTCCGAGAGTACGTCGTAAAATGATGCAAAACACGCGCGGTGGAGCGCCGTGATGGGTGCCAAGTTTATTGATTAAAAATATCCGCAGCGGCGTGCGAAAACTGCAGCCGATTGGTTGAAGAAGCTATTGCTTCTTGCTGCGTGTGATTATATTGAAAAGAAAAAAAAAACAGACGTACACAGTCTTTGTTGAAAATATTCAGATATAGCTGACGGAAGATTGGATGTGACTATATATATAGCCTAATATGTTTTTTTTTAAAGAGGAAAGTTAATTAAGTTGCGATTATAATTCAGTTCGTTGTGATCGACTCGATGTACCTTCCTCTTTAAAAGACTTTTTAACAATAAACAAAGCTATTAAACAACTTTAATATATGTTTTTTTGCTGATATTTTACTTAATTAATCTATTTAAAGTTTCAGCTAAAACCTGGATAGAGACTTGGCATGGTGACCTAACCCGTAGACTTTTACAAATTATCTGTTCGATATTGTCGCAAAACACATCGGTCTACATCTCGACCAAAAATTAAAATGACTATTGTTAAGTGAAAATTGAGTCAATTTCAAAGTGGGAGACTCCGCTTTAACAGCTTGCAAAGACTCTTTGTCCCACCCCTTGCACGGCAAATTGTTAACAGAGATAGAGCTGACCATGACACGTTGACCTTGGCACACAAACTTTTGAAATATAAAAAGGTCAAAAAATATATGTATATACGAATGCAGCATGCGGTGCAAGAGCGGCTCTTTGTACCGCAGCAGAAACTCAAGTGCACATATCCGCCGAGTGCGAGTTACAATAAGCGCGCAAAATAAGTAGCATCGTGGACCATTCTCACGTGGACTCTCACCTCCGCGGGCTACACTGCTACAGCTACAGAGTCAAAGAAATAAAGAGAGAGATAGAGAGAGACTGCGTGGCCGATAGTGCAGTGCAGCTTTTTGGGGTGAAAGGTCGATAGGAGCGTCATTATATATATATATATATATATAGGCTTCGTACCCGCGCGCGGATATATATGTATATGTGTGTGAGTGTGTGTAGGATCGCGTGCACGAGGTAGCCGCGAGCGCGCTTTCACTGCGGAAGCGCGCCGAGCCTCGATACCGCACACACACACGCAAACTTTTCTCATTCTGTGTCTGCACCGATTCAGCCTCGATATATATATATACATGCAGATATATTCCGAATAGAGCGGCGTGTTGCACCGATATAGACACGCCCACGAGCTAATCGATCCCCCCCGCTCGACTCGTATATATATACTGCAGACCCGCAAGCCGTATTATATACGGAGTGCCGCGGAAAATCACGGACAATGCAGTTTAATAGAATGGAACAATAATATACATCCAGGCGCGCAATTGCGAGCTACGATAGTCATGGCTGCACAAATGCACGCGCCCGTTCAACTGCGCTTTTATTTATTGCGGCGCGGGGGAGCTCCTCACCGCCTTGAGCTCTGCGTGGCGCTGCTGCTTGATTTGAACGATTTATACATATATAAGCGCTCCTTTTGATTTTCTCATTAAATCGGCGATATTCACTACTTCTTTATTTTCTAAATTGGACGATTATACGGTTTCTATATCATCTTTGGCCTTCTATGATGTTTTCCCCCGTCCTATATGATATCATCGAACGAAAATGTAGCACTATAATATTGTTAATATATAACGGTCGAAATTAGAATGTAAGCAGATCGAAAGAAAAATAACTAAGCAATAGAAGAAATCGAAATAAGTAATAGACTTTATCGAAGAATTAAAATATACTTTAACAAAAAAAGTCTGTTAGATATATATATATGTCAAAGTTCGATTAAAGTCGATATAAGGAAACCATTAGCTGTTCCCGAAGTTTTAGCCTATGATAAAGAATTTTGAAAGAAGATTTGATTCGTGTAGATCGATAATAATAATTGTCAGTTTTCACCTTTATCAAACCGCAATGATAAACGAGAGAATATAATATACATCATTTCAGTGAATAGGTGCAAACACATTTAAAATAGCCTATTTGATTTTTTTAAAAGACTTTCAAAGAGACTTGCATGCATCTCTGCAGCACTTGACAAACCAAACAAAAACTAGTGGGTACACCGCACGCAAGCACGAAGCGAAGCATTGCAAAGCAATTTCTACATTATATATAGTCTCGTATTCGATATGCCATAGAATCAAAGTGATGAGGCATAATCCTCTGCATATATATATAACGAAAGAACACCGATCGTTGCGTGCACACTGCAGCACTCGACTGTCAGTCAACCCATGCGTATATATATCTACATAACACCATGAGAGCTGCATCAGGTGTGGGTGTCTCGTCTGTTACATATCCACCGCGTCTATATATCGCGCGGAAACAAGAGATGCCGCAGTGCAGACTGATCCTAATGCGATGACGTTCTCCCTACAGCTCGTGCGCTAAGCATGGGTACAGACTAGTACTACAGCAGAAGGAGCAGAGCCGTGAGTAGGCGCTCGGGTAGATTAGGGCCCCTGGGCGAGCACGAGCAGCACCTACTTCTTGTCTAGGCTGTTGCAGCTGCAACTGGTGGCCCAGAGACTCGCCAGCGCGGTACACAGAGCCGGTATAGGTAGATGGGTTGCTAGGTAGGCTGCATATTAAACGCGCGAGCTCCCGCGACCGCGTGGATCTATAGCTCTTCGGCTCTTCGCGCGCTCTTGCAGCGGTAGACGGAGCCAGAAAGAAAGAAAGAGAGAAATAGCGGAGGAGTGGGACAAGCGCGGCGGCAGAGAGAATCTGTGGGAGCGCCTTTCACCTAATTGTTGCTACAATATGTGAAGAGCGAGCCACTTGGGTTCCCATCGACTTCTGGGGATCTTGCGCGCGCGCCCGCGACTACTATAACCGCACACTAGCCGATATGTATATAGCACGATGCGCGGACTCGCGCGACACCGTCGGCGCGCGCAACCGGTCACCTATCACTTTATTATATATATATGTGTATATTCGTTCCTCGAGATCGAGTCATCATTGCGGACACGATGGGATTTTTCATATATGTATATATGTATATACGAGGAGCGATCTTTATTATTCGGTTCTCACACCGCGGGGATTCGTAAATGATATAGAGGATTGCGGATGCGCGGCGGATTTGAGTAACATTATTGCCATAGGACCCGGAATTTCGCGGTTCCATGACGAAGCGCGGGATGTAGCGTGGGATCAGGAGATGATTTGTTTTTTTTTTTAGTAATATTACGCCCACTACTGCGGTAGGGGATACAGCTAATGAAATGATTTATTTTTCATTCGAGTATTTCAAGGTTGCGGATGTGCGCGCGGCGCTTGGAGAATTTGGAGAATACTTTTTGCGATTCGTCGAACGAGTACTTTGTATTTCTTGCTAAATCGATACATGTAACCGAGATCGTGCTATATTTTTACTCCAGAAATGTAAATTTAAAATGTTAACCAATACTCTTATATAATTAATTCGCAAACACGACTAATTTCTAACTCATTAAAATAGATTCGATGTGTACCGAAAAAGTAAACTATATTCTTCTTCGTACTTAACTTTCAAATGCGGCCATTTCTACCATTTACAGAGTATAACTTTTATTAATTTCGCTTCTCCATTTAATTCCATACTTTGCAGGTGTGTGTTGAACTTGACAAGTATAAGAGCTGACTATTAGTTTGAGGCTAAAAAGGAGAATTGATAAAAATTGATAAAAAAACGATTTCCAGTCGACGTAATCTTGTTTGAACAGTCTGATAAACGAAAGGTAAACTCTGTGTACGGTATATTGTCTTTTATCGTCGTGTATTACTTTATCTTAAACGCTTTTCGCAAAGCTATTTTACTTATCTACTTTTTTCTTCTTTTTTTAATTGCAGTCACTGAAACTCTTTTTCCCTTTCAACTTATATACGTATTACTAGTATAGACTTTTAGCGCATCGCATCATTTTCCACGTATGAATTACGCCTATTAAATCCCAGAATATGTTACAACAGACGCAAATATTTTAAGAGTCCCGAAATAAATCGTTAGACACTCATAAATATATATATATATATATATACAATTCACGTTCGGATGTTTGCGTATACAAGGAAAGAGAAAACGACGTCGTCGCTGCTGTACGCAATCGTTCCCGACATTTCAGCCACGCGCATCAGCCGCCGATCCTGCCAGAATGCAATATGTAAATTGGTACACACAGAAAGAGAGAGAGAGAGAGAGAAAGAGAACGGACCGAGAGTCAAGATAAGGTACGAAAACCAAGAGGAATTCGTCCTCGTGGATCCGGAATTCGAGCTGTTATACACAGACACACGTGGCGCGCAGATAAGCGAATATAAGCCAACAGCAGCAGCTGGCGAAATGAAGGGGGTCTCAGACCCAGTTGCGGCGGCGATCCAGCGGTGAAGTCATCCGTATCCGAAATCACCCCTCGTTCGCTTGTCGCTGTGTATATATATATGTGTGTGCATGTATTATAGCGTAGTCGCTCCGGAAATCCGAGACGACGGACACGAACGAAAGTCATAGGGCCCCTTGTTCGTCCGAGGTTAGTTCGCGCTTTTCATAAAATATGCGCTACTCTCTTCTGGCCGACGATATCTTTCGTCCCTCGACGTATCTGCGCCCCGTGTGCCTTTAGTGGCTTATACATGCAGCTCTTTTCTATCTTCTTTCTCCTGCGCAAATAATTTTTCTGTCGCTCTACTACTCTATCTGCACCTACAGAGGCGGCAAAGTATTGTGTACGCCGCTGAAGGTTAACGACTGCTTGGAAACTGAATCTGACCAAGTTTTGATGCGCAGGATATACCTTAAATTACGACATTCTATTAGAATTTAAATAATCATCGCAAATGCAGTATTCACTTTGTATATAGAAAAGATACGGTTACAAATGACATTCAATTATGATAATTCTATAAAAGAAAGGTACCAATGGAGAAAATATATATATATATATATATATATATATCCAAACGAGTAAGAGCTTACTTTTGCAAAATAGATATTTTACTATCTATTAATTAGATATTTTAGTTCTCGTACCCAGTAAATTTTACTCTGCTGGGGTAGATCAGTTATATTTCTTTCAAGAATTCGTCTTGCACGCATTCACCAACGAATTTTAAACTCTAATGCACATATAAAGAAATGTACAAAGGATTAGAATACAGAATTATAAGTAGATCGTAGTAGACAGCTAAAACATATAACAATGAAATCTTTACCGAACTATGCAAAATACAATATCTATCATCATTGTGTTTATGCGTCAGACTCTGAAAATCCAGTGAACGCAACAATAAAATAACTCGCAGCTAAACAAAATCCCAGATAATTTTACACCTATACGCTACGTATGGGCAATAAGTCGAAAAACGAAAAGTCCTCGGTGCAGCACCGCAGCAATATCGCGCAGCCGTTAACGCAGGCGGCGCAGAATTTCGTCGAGCAAGAAATCCTCGCGCCTATCCGCGCATCAGAGAAGTGCAGCAGCGCACAACCGTATAGACAAGGCTATATCCGCTCCGATCTATAAATTACGAAGAAGGTAGTCGAAACCGCCTCTGCGGATGATCGTCCAGTTGCGACTATACGCGCCTACGGATTCTCCTTCACTCCCTCGTCTCTCCTCCAGCATATACATATACACTCCGCGAGCATATACGCACTTTAATAATGGCAATTATTTACGTCGCCGAGGCATCGACGTTGACATTTAAAGCTCCGCTGGGGCTTTGAGCTCCGGTATAATATACCTTACACGTATTACGAGTAGTGCGTGTCTCGCGCGTCGCGCGGCTATAATACCGTTTTCCTCGGCTCCGGCGTATAATGTAATACGCGCGTCAAGAGGCTGCTGCACCTGGATTACGGGGAGGTCAAAATCATTCGGCGCGAGTGAGAGAGAGAGAGGCCGATTCTCGCGGGAGAACAGCTGCTGCCGCTGCTGCAGATACTCCGACATTCCGCGCGTCTATCGCGTGGATATTCTCATGCTTCTGCGGTCCGCCTGTATATATGCACTCTCGAGGATTACCATATTCTATGACCAGTAGTGCAGGCGGCTCTCGACGAGATGGCATATGGCGCAGTCGGCGCATAACGCGCCCGGCCTCTGATGCGTCTACTCTGACAATCTTTGACTTTTTTCTTCCTCCGTACACTGCACCTCTCTCTATATATTCGCGCGTACATATATACAGAATTTTCAGCCTCCAATATAAATGCCCGGCTGTGCGCGGGCTTTACAAGCGAATTGCCCATCCTATTAAGCGCGTGCGCTTATATAGGTATACATATATATATACCAGACCGGGTCGTCGCGCATGCACCACCTTATTGCCGTATACGCGGCGGCAGCTATCGCTCGATTCATCCTCTTCTTTTGATATTTTTACGAAATCGCGCTGATGGCGAGTGTGTCGTCGTTGCACAGGCAGGCAGACAGGCGGTAAAAAATTTCCGGTAGACATAACGTCTCGTTGCGCGACTGCTGCTGCGTCGCTGGTGGTGGTGGTGGTCGCATACACACACACACACACACAGACCCGCGCACGTGTATACATAATTGATTGAGCATAAATTCCAATTTCAAGACGAATGGCTGCGCACACTGCACTGCGCATACCTACACACAGACGCACAATTGCCGTATCTTCATTTTGTAATGTGCAACGCGCGGCGCATATATATGTATATATATAAACGAGCCGAAGCTGTGCGCGAGCCGCGTGCATATCATATCAGGTTCATTATGCTCGGTACGATTTGTGCGGGCACGTGTGTGCAGTCTTGCCACTGTACGCGTCATTCATCACTGTCAATTTTTCAATAGAATCATTAATTGATGCCAGACAGATCCCGACAGCGTATATCTGCCTCCTCGTATACATCAATTCCGAGCTGCTGCTGCTGATGCTGATGCTGCTGCGCAGATAAAAATCATCGAATGATCGACTCGTGCGTGCACACGTATATATACCTCTGCGCGTGGAAATTTCGCCCGAGCTATATGTATATATCTGGCACGCAAAATAGCAGCTACGAGACAGAGAGCTGCGAGAACGAAAAATAAACTACCGTTCGAACAGCGCGCCCAACGAAACGTCCTCCCTCGCGATACATTTAATTTATCGTCGTCGTCGTCTTAGTCGTCGCACGAACGTTTATAGACGCTAAGCCTTATTAGCGGTGAGACGCCGCCGCCGCCGCGATTACGTTCAAAGGCAGCTTGTCCCGGCTGCGGCGCGCGCTATCGTCGACGCGGTCGGCTCGTAAAAGTAAAGTATCCCACGCACGAATAATCGTACGGAGGGGCAGAGGGGATAAGGGGTATACAAGGAAATATATGTGCAGCTGCGCGCAGGCGTGTAATATTTGAATTGTTGGGGGAAGCGAATAATTGTCGTCGAGTCAAATTGTATTCGTTAGTTTATATAGCGCGGCGCGGCGCGGCGCGGCTCGTGTGCGCGGCGATTCTAATTAGCATAAATTATTGTTTTAATTGGTCGGGACACTATGCTCTTTTTTGTTTTTCTCCCTTCGAAAATTATGTGCGATGGTTAAGAAGTTTTTAATTATTTCTCTTGGGATTTTTTTTTTTCATAACCAACTTGTTATTTTGGGTAAAAGCCGTTGACACTACGAGATTCATATATGATACACATTATACCGTTGATACTCTAAAAGGATGCTCTCAATATATTGTATATTTAATGAAATTTTCCAAAATTCAATGAAATATTGTTCGACGATAATTCGTGTATGCTCGTTATACAAACATCAATTTTCTATTCTAGAGCTGAGCAATTAGCTAATACGTTAATATTTGTACTTTTTACAAATTATATATTCCTTGATATATATTACTCGAAATATGATAAAAATTATCTGAATTTTTTCCTTTTAAAATAGTTTCCACAATATAGTTTATTCCCGCAATGAACTTTGACCTTTCTATCCCACGTACCATAAGCCGTACGATTATTAAACTCCCGCACAACAAACCTAATGCTTCCATACGAAAAGTACAAACAAATTGCAATCCTTTCACAATCATTCGCATCGTGTGCCATCTCGACCGGCCGCGAGTAGTCAATTCCACGCTGCTCCCTCGAGCTAACTAAAAGAGAAGAAAGATTGAGAGAGAGGCCAGGATGGTCCTCGCGCGACCTTTGCCGCGAGCTAAAGAGCCAATAATCTCACCCGACGCTGCTGCTGCTGCTGCCACCACCGTTCCACGGCCCTGGCACACTTACACTTACACATTTACACATTTACACGGACACACGGACGCTAAGCACGGGCTACCACTTTTCTGCGCGACGACGGCAGCCGCTAGTTATGCAAATCTGATTAGTATCCCCGTATTCATAATAAGGCCGCTGCCTGCACGCTCTCCCGCTATATAACGTGTGTGTATGCATGCAGAGCTATAGGCAAGCGCTCGGTAGCACACTACTGCACGCATTCACGTATGTATAGACTCACGGATTACTCGGTGCACGCACGCACGCGCATATATGTGTATAGGTATGCAGAGTGCGGGTTAATTTATATCCTCCGCTTTTCTTGCTTTCTTTCATTCTGATCGTGTGTGTGTGTGTGTGTGTGTGTATATACGTATATTACATATACGCAACGCCCACGTTTGTGGTCTGTTAGTGCTGATGCTGCTGCATGGGGCGCTTCGCTCGCAGCCGGAAGCCGCTCGGTCTGTCTCGACTAATATAATATCTCTCACTCGCGATCTCGCCGAAGTGTTTGTTACAGCTGCTCTTCACGCCGCCAACTCTGTGTGTGTGAGTGTGTTGTGCTCTCGTTTGATGCGAAGCGCGTGATGTTGAACCTGCAGTGTGCAGAAGCAGTGCGGAGCCTCCCCGATGGGATATATCGCGTGTGCGCTGCTCTCTCTCTCTCTCTCTCTCTCTCTCTCTCTCTCTCGCTCTCTTTCTCTCTCTTGATCCCTCGCGTGCGCGATCCCCAGCGATATACGTATACTGCACACGCTGCGGAGAGAAAGAGCGAGAGAGAGAGAGAGAAAGAGAGAGAGAGAGAGAGAGAGATGAGGGTATATATATATAGGCAACTGTAATCGCTTAGCGGTGAATTATCCGTTTCGGAAGCTCAAACACGGCCGGGGCGCTCGACACTTCCTCTGTCGGTCTCGCGGCAGGCAAGCGCCGAGCCCACTTATGCGAGCCATTTTCAAGCTCAATTTGCTCGATTTGCCGCTGCTGCTACTGCTACCACGGAAATTATTATAGCGTGTGTACTTTGATCTGCAGATCATGATTGCTGGCGTGTAATGCATATTATATATGTCTCGCTAAGTTGCCATGTTTGTATATATATATATATTATTTTAATTCTTGAATGTGTATCGACAGCGCTATTTTCTATATATATATTCGCCGAATTTTCTCAACTAATGTATAGGATCGGTATATAATTTATGCTCAGCGGACGCTAATAGTATGATGGATATGGAGAAACCAGTTATTAGCGATGACAGAATGTTATTATGATCGTGCGGCGCGGTGTAAGGGGAGATAACTAAAAGAGACGGAGTCTCCGCGCTAATTTCGTCGCAGCTCTTTGCCAAACAATGATTCCTTTTAGAAAATTATTGAAATATAACGAGCTCGTATATCTTTTTATTATTTTTTTTTTTTTATACACGGAAAGGTTTTTTTCTTCCCCCTCTGATTTAACTAGTTCGCCATGATCTTGCGGTCATATATTCAACGACTTTAGCATTAACATAATCAACAAATTGATTTATAATATATACGAGTAGATTTACATTAAGAGTGTTGAGGATTTATTATTCCGAGTGTCGTTTGTTCGAAGATACACAAGCATCGAAAAGAAAAAGTACAATATGTTTATTTACAAGTTTTAATCGTTGAATTTGTTACAGTACCAGCTGATTATAAATTATAAGATATCTGTCAGCAGGATATAGCCCAAAGAGTTTAACAATTTGAAAAGGATACTCTGAAAATGGAGTCGCGCGTCGATATAAAGAGATACACGTCTGGAAACATAAATACGGAAGCTTGGAAAACTTAGGCATTAGATCAATTTAACGCGCCGTGAAGTCGACGGTGTATAGCGAGTAGCTCAAGGCGTTGTACTAGACACACGCTGAATTCCTGAATAATTTCCAGCCAAGGTTCACCAATCCCATCCTTTATTTTTTTTTCTTCTTTCCCCTCTTTTTTTTCGTGAGATCGTTTTATAACACTTTCAAAGGTACACGCGGCTCTTGTAAATTCATTCTTATCTGATGGCTCGATCGAGTTCGTCGCTTATTCGACGCACGATTGTCCGAACCTTCCTCGCGCGGCAGCGTCGGCTTCGGCGGCTCGATGCTCACTGCCGCGCAAGCAATGATTTATGGTATTTCGTATAGCTGACTCGGAGCTTTATTGCCCGAGCGCGAAGCTGAGCAGAACGAGGTAGAGAATATAAGTCGGTGAGCGCACGATTCGAGCGAACAACTATACGCGCTTTTCGTCGGATCGCTCTTTTTGCTGCCCCGCCGCTCGCGGACTTTCGTTGTACAAAATGTAGTTGGATACCTATTCATCCTAATCGCGATTGATAAAATAGTTGTGGAATATATATTTAAGCGACACGCTCTAGCAGCGATCGTGAATCAAACGCGTCGATTGTTCGCGCCTACAATGGGAATTATGAATCAATTGGCATTTCTTCGCGCGAGGATTTATCGCGAGCGCCGCGTGCGCATTCGAATGCTAATGCTACCAAACGATTTTATTATATATGCGGCTGTTGGAAGATAAAAGATTGTGTTTTCTTATGCTCTGTAAGTAAGTGACAGTTTCATCGACAGGTTTTGATTAAGTAAATTATAGAGGAGGAATCGAGGGACAAAAACTCCAATCTAAATTTAATCTCAAGTCACCAGCTCTCTGCATTTGCATAGTTGTTCTGTATATGTATATATAGATATGGCGGCAGAGACGCGAGTCCAATCATTATTATAATTTTATTCGCCACAGAACGCAGCATCATATCGGTTACAGCTGATTCGGGAAAATACGATCTACGGAAGCTGCTATATGCAAAGTCGCTGCAGTCACCGCGAATATATTCATCGACTCTATATATTTCCGACAAGCTTGAATACTCGAGATGCACCAAATGAATGACACAGCATGCCTCGCCAAACACATTATTTATATATATATATATATATAAACACCGTACTTGTTTCTATTTAATGAAACTTGGCTTATAAATCATTTGCATAATGCAAACGGCCACGAGTTGTAAGACCAGAGACTATGGCTGGCTTTTATCCTCGAGACTCGAGAGAGAGAGAGAGAGAGAGAGAGAGAGAGATTATGAGATTCGAGAGATACAATAAGGCTCAAGCTTCTGCTTATTGTGGCAGGTGTCAAAGAGGAGTTTCGTAATGGACTAGTATCCTTGTTTGTTCTATTGCCACTCTTGACTGCGGTCCCAGCGATAAGTGTGAAATATGCGATCGAGGCGTCAAACCTGTGTATTGTCTGCACACCGAGCGGATGGCCGCGCGATAACAAATATAACTAGTATATATATATTTTCTGTCCAAGCTGCAGGGATGCGAGCGATAATAAAGCGTTCAAATGAATGGGCTGCAGATTCGATCACCGATAGAGAGCTGCCGATTAGCGGGTATATGCCGGATTACCGAATACTTATAACGTAACGAATTGTACGTTGAAAATATTCTTACAAAATTAATTTGCATTAATGCTACAACATTATTAAAAGAACGCAGCTTCAAGACACACACGCACATATATATATACACCCGTTTTGATGATACCATAATCATCGTAGAGAAACTAATATGCGTCCATGTTGCTAGATTAAGTATGCAATAATTAACGCAGCTACTCACAGCTATTCACCCTTACATCCAATTAAACCCAGAATTCATAAAAATATCGATCATATCCCAAATTGGTTATCGTTATTGAGATCTCCACCGAGATAGCTTTAAACCTTGTACAGTTCTTATTCCTATGCCCGAAGATCGCAACTAGTGTATATATATATATATATATACCAGTAGTGTGCCATAAAAGGAAGCCACAAATGTTTACCCAAATACAAAGTCAACGCGTTGAGCATGGCCTAAGCTCAGCTTCGAAATATACATCAACAGAACACCGCCGCCACCGCACAGGTCATAAAAGAATATATAGAAAGCAGAAAAAGAAATCGCTCCTCTAGGCGGGGGTGCGGCAGCGACGGCGGCGGCCTGAAGTATACACCAAAGACCGAGAGAGAGAGTTAGTCCCCGCACGGCCGGGGGGACGTAGAATCGAAGGAAAGAATTCGAGAAAGGTGCAGTATGGTATGCCCGCTGCCTTCGCTTGTCCTCACACACACACACACACACGCACTATCTATTTATCTAGGGGAGCCGGCGCATGCTTTCTCTCGAGAATTACTCCCGCGATAATATGCGTCGTGTCATCTTCCGCGTGAGGCATCGCATCCAGCCCCATCAGACACAATATTGTGATATCGGCTGCTCTCGCTTGCGTCAAGCGCGCGCCTCCCTTATCGAGCTCCTCGCATCTCTGACCTCGTCATCGTCGCGTAGTCCGATGCCCGGTGATGCCATTCCATGCGCAGACGCGGGGGGGGGGGAACGTGTGCATATCTATAAGGTCTGTTTCCTTGGTTTGTAAGCCTCGAGTCAGCTCGCCAGCTCAAGATCTGTCTCTCCTGCGGGCTTCTTTTCTGTCTATAGGCATAGTTGGGTATTACCCCCTGCTGTGCGCCGCCCGAAACACTCGAGGACACGAGAGGCTGCTGCTGTTGCTGCTCTTGCTGATGCACGCGCGCGCGTGAGGTGTCGAATGGCTGCCCTAGCGCCATCAGTTCCTCTCTCTCTCCTTCTCTCTTTCTGTGTGTGTGTGTGTCACCCATTGCGACATTCGTCGGAGACAACACGCGTGCGCCCCGATGATGATGATCCTCGCGTTTTGGTATCGCGTGTCCTATTCGTACCGATATTTGATGCGCGTGTCATGCTGCCAAGTCTGTCGCGCCTCGATCGCACACTTGATGTGCCATATAATACGGGAAAAAAGTAGCTTGCCTATACGTCATTCGGATTTTTGCTGTAGAAGATGTGAATGCGGCTTCGAAGGAAGTAGCGAGCTCGAGTATCCCCCGCTTTCCCCATACACGCTTAATTCTACCATTCGAGTTTTACTCTAACTGGACGATGTCATAAATATATTAATTATTTTGATGATTGGTTTATCAATGGATTTGTTATACTTACTATAACAAGGTGTCCTGCTGTCAGAAAAATATCTTTATACAAACTATACAGAGAAAAATGAATGGAAGAACCGACGTTTGCAGTCGTATATACCTTTGAAAGCCTAAAGTTAAAACTTTGTGGAAAAATGGTAGAAACTCTTTTCAGGAAGTAGATTTAAAACAATTGGGATATATCTGAATTAGGATATTTACAATTCTTGAAAAATTATTTTTTCCAATATTGTTTGGCAGAGTAATTTCTATTTCGAAAAGATATATATATACATTTGCAAAGAAATTTCATCCCGCGTGTAGTATTTAAAAATTCTCCATTATTTCCATCACACGAGTCCTTATTGCTTTATTTATTATAGATGAAATATTTCAATTGATCGTCCACAAACAAATCTATTTTTCATTTAATACATCTTATGAAAACTTATCTTTTACGTGCCTCAATCATATTGTTGCAGGATCGCAAATGCAACTAGATATCGTGGATATACAATAGATCGTCAGTTGTTGACGTATGTATTTTACCTTTTTTCTGTAAAACGTACATTTCCAATAATAACATAAGGAGTCTCTACTTTATTATAGGTGCTATTCAGCTTTAGATCTGCAGAGAGACTCAATTAAAATATTCGCGTTCATGCGAAAATTTTAAATAGGAATGATGAGTTAAATACGATTGAAAAACGAATTTAGGATAATTTATTAGATGTATAAAATCAGTATATCAACCCTGATACCTCATTCGAATATCATAAATTCAACGGATTATCACTGAATAAAGATACTACAATGATCCTATGATAATAAAAACATTGATAATAGTCATATAATAATAGATTGAACTCAAAAATATTTTATGTCTTTAAATTACCATTTCAACAATATTTAATAAGCAATGAATTTATAACACTATAAAAAGAAAGAGATACACATAAGTACATTAATCCGTCGCCTAAACAAAATCAATAACAGACTATCCATCGTATCTCACACGTTCCGCATTTATAAATAGGCGCGCTGAAACTATGGCAAAAGGAAAGAATGATAAATAAAATACCAGTAGTTATCGATAGATTATATTCGCGGGAATGGGATTAGAGATGAAAAGTCTATTGGCTGGCACTTGTCAGAGCGTGAAAGAGAATTATCCCGGATTATCGGAACACCTATAGATTGTCTACCGCTACACGCACGAACGCGCATAGCCGGGGCAGCTCTTTAGTTAAATGCCACATGGAGTGCGAGAGCGGAACTTTGGTGGGAGTCGTATTATGGGAGTAAGAGGTGGGGATGTATCTCTCTCTCTCTCTCTCTCTCTCTCTCTCTCTCTCTCTTTCTCTGATCGAACTACGTCTCACGGGATCGGTAGATTTGGGATCGATGATTAAATATCCCTCGAGGCGGAAGGTTGACGTCGCCAATGGCTACGTCACTACTTAACTCGATTAGACACAAAGGATTCTCTATTCCACACTGTAATTTACATCTTTTACAAAGAACAGCTTTCAGCGAAAGGACCGTGCGTGGCGTGGAGCTGATCGTTTCTTTTTTTCTTTTTTTTTTGCTGCTCCGCCCGCGGTGAACCGCCCGAGCCGCCTTATACCACTTCTCGTCGTAAACGCGCGCAATCCTTTATATATATACTAAACTCATGATGTTACAGAAAATCACTACCTACACAATCAATTATCGGAATCGAATATTTTTCGGTAGTGTTTATGCGTGGCAAGTGTATATAGATGCGAGAGAGTAGCGCTTACGCAAGATAAAAATAGAATGACTCCCAGAAGCGGGCCTTATATTATACCTTTTATTTCTCTATTTCGATAAAGAGATGATGTGTTTCAGTGCAAATCGCTATAGAGTATTTTTATAATGCATAACAATTAACGAATTTTATTCCATTCACTGATTTTCTTTTACATGCATGGGTTGTTCTGACCGTCGTTAACACACAGCTTTGCTTTGATTTGAGCTATTTACACAATGATTTTTATGTCATTATATTATGTTGTTACACTACGTATAGCATGTAGCTGCACTATGTATAGCTTTGTTAAAATTATAAAAGACTGTAAATTACACATTTCTATATATGGCAGAACAATTCCTTCTATTACTACTTACCCGCTCAACGTATGTGTAATTAGAAATATCCTGTGCACCATATCGGTATCTCGTTTACACTCATAACAAATCTTCGGAAGCTCCTTTAAAATTAACAAATGATCAAACTTCGGTATAACACCAAACTTGATACATTGATACCAATACGAATGGTTGACAATAGCTTTCTTCATTCAAAAATTCCTCTCGAAATTGCGTGTCTCGCTACAGGCGCGCTGCAACGCTAGATCACGCATTATATTCAAAAAATCGCAGCTTCCTACCTCGCGCAGCATCTCACGCGCGCCAAAGCAAAGAGAGAAAAGAAAAGAAAAGAAAAGAAACCGAATCCTCGCTGCTCGTGCGTTCTCGCGAAACGACGACGCGAGGCCGTGTCGAAACTGCTGCAGCCTCGATATTCGTATATATATATATATATGTGTATATACACGCGACGATCGCTGCTCGTCACGATGAATCGCTGCTACAGTTCAACAAGTAGGTATATACAAGGTACAACTGACACACACGCACACACACATCAGATACACACGCGTATGGCAGCAGACACGTTGTCATCGTCCGTAAAAGGCAAAGAGAAGAAAAAAGTAGGAGGAGGATGAGGAGGATGAGGAGGATAACGAGTCTTCTACTTTTTTTGTTCTCCTCCCCCTAGCCCCGCCTGAGAGCGCCTACTTTTCGATCTGTATATGCATCTTTCTTGGCTATAAGCGTATGCAAGAGAGTGAGGGCGCTGGAGCTTTACAGCAGTACCGATGTGTACATGTGTCTGGGTATATTTTGGGGGCTTGAAAATGTTGTCCCTCGTCGCGTCGGCAGCAGCAACAGCAGCAATAATGCGCGCGCGCGTCCGTGCGTGTATGACTCAGAGGTATTTGGGCATCATCGCCGTCGCGCGGCTCTCTGTCGAATGACTGTCGTTCCTCTCTCTTTCTCTCTCTGTCTCTCTCTGGTGCGCGATGTACATATGAGCGAGCTGCGCGTATACGAACTGCGGCTGCCGTTGCCGCCGCCGCCGCTCTGCTGCTGCTGCTCCTCATTGGCCCCCGCGGGGGTACAACCAACCGCGCGCGTTCCATTATCCCATGCTAATTCCCGGGCTATGGCTGTCATTGCCTCGGGGCCGTCGAGCAGCAGACTGACAAGTAACACCTCTTCTTGCCTCTCTCTCTCTCTCTCTTTCCCTCTCTCACTCCTCGTTCCTCTCTCCTCTTTCTCTCTCTCTCTCTCTCTCTCTCTCTCTCTCTCTCTCTCTCTCTCTCTCTCTCTCTCTCTGTCTCACCACCGCGTAGGAGTGTCTCCGCTGCGAGAGTCTCTCTCTTTCTCTCTCTCTCTCTCTCACTGGTGCACAGCCGCCCGTGGTTGCGCGTCTCTCGCGTGCGAGCGAGCGAGCGAGTGGTATATACGCTCCGAAAATCAACTCGTCATGCTCGCTTCATTTTCTCCGGGACGGTAAAACAGCCATTTGTTATAAGGCCGTGTCAAGCCGTGAGCGCGTCGCGGGGTGTCCGCGAGAGAGTCTCTCTCTCTCTCTTTCCCTCTCTCTCACTCACTCTGCCTTCTCTACTCGCTCTCTCTCTCTTTCTCTCTTTCTGTTACTGTCGAATGGCATCGATTGGCGATTCATCCGATCGTGCGCTAGCGTCTCTCTGAAGCGCGTGTCTCTCTCTCTCTCTCTCTCTGCTTATAATAAATGTCTGTATATAGGCTCCCACACATTTTTTCTCTCTCGACCTGTCCGATGAACTGCTCCTCTTTTTTTCCCTCCTACTTTTCGACCCCTGTCTCGCTCTCTCTCTCTCTCTCTCGTCCCCGCTAGTCACATATTCCCCATCATCCGCGAGAGCACGGAATTTTTGGCCGCGACGTCGGCGGCAGTGGCAGCTCCCGAAGACGCGTAGTCCTCAATTTCGGAGCTGCCGCTGCAGCTGTGGCCCTTAACCCCTTGTTCGACTGTATATAAGCTTCTCTGTCTCTGGCCGCGCTGCATAATACTGCGCCCCGGACGCCCAACTGATTTATTGTTTTTTGCTTTTAATTTCTCCTTTTGGAATGTTTGGAATGTTCGTTTCGCTCGCGATCGCTATCGACGCACGCATGATTTAATACTTATAGCGTCGATAAATATTCTTCGGGATATATTCCTTTGGCGAGCGCGCGGCGGCCACTCGTCTTTCCCTTTGTCTCCTCGTTTCGCCAATTTCATGGTGATATATGGAAGCATAAACGCAAACTAACTAATTTATGTAAAAGGAGACGATGGCCAACCACACACGCGTGTGTTTTATACTGCGACGAGGTTTCCGCAGATCGATTTTTGACCAACGCATGGCTGCTATCAACGGTGTTCGACTGCGTATAGATTTATGGATATACCTATTATAAAAACAATAAGTGTGTCACGATCCGTTTCCCACCATCGATTGGGCCGCTATACTCTCTCATCGAGTGTGCACAGCTATACGCGGGAACAACGAAAGCTCTCCCGCTCGGGAAGAAAAAAAGGGACGAGCGTGGATCCATAGCGCGGCTGCGGCAGCGGAGCACTCGAGATATGCTGCCTGCAACGATGCTCTCCTCTTTATATACATATATATATAAGGCGGTTATTTACGAGGCAGCGACGCGCGGCGTATAACGAGTGTGAGCGCGTATATACATTTGTGTGTGTATGTGTGTGTGTGTCCTGGTCTCGCGCGCGCGCTTTGCACTCGTCCTCATCGTGAAATTCTGCGTAACAAATATGATTGCCACGAGGGCCTCGAAGAGCCTCCTTTGACTGCGGCCCGGCACGCGGTCATTTTTCTCTCTCTCTCCCTTATACCTCCAAGTCCGCAATAGTCCTGCTTCTACTCTATACTGCACGTATATATATAAAAGAGAGTCGGAGACTCTGTTCAAGAGCCTGCGAATTCCTCTTGCTCGCTTTATTGCGCAACATCTCTTTCTCTCCTCCTCTCTCCTCCTACTCCTGCTCGAGGTAGCCTATAAAAACAATCGCATTCTGCCAAATGACCGTCGTTAATATTATTTTATTAACATTGCGCGTCGGACACTCGCGGGCAGCGCTGTAGCTGCAGTAACCCCTAAATACATCTTTACTCTCTCGAGATATCAATTTATTAAGCTATAGCCGGGGCTCGATCGCCGCTCACACGCACGTGCGCGCGTGCCGATAAATATACGCTTTTTTAATTACTCGCTGACAGTATTAAGCGGCCTATTTTATATATGATGCGGCGTATATGTATACACGCGTCGAATATATATACTACACTGCGAAGCGCGAGAAAGAAGAATACCTTTGTGTATAACGCCGAGGATGCGTTCGGTGTATGCATTATAAGATATACAATATTTGCGTGCGCTCGGCGCGGGCTTGTATGGTTATTGTATTCCGAGCGCTGATGTCATACGCGAATAACCAGTTCTCTCGTATCGTCGCTTCTCTCTCTCTCTCTCTCTCTCTCGTGCAAAGTTACATCTCAATATGGGATGAATAAATTCGATATCCGGTAGTTTTCAGCTCCGAGATTTACGATTTTTTCATTCGCCGCAGATCCTTTGGCCGCGCCGTATCGGCCGCGCGCACCTCGTCTCGCCTGTCTGTGTATATATGTATATACGTATTTATACATGTCTTCAAAATTAATAGCTCCGTCGCTCGGCTCCTTATTTGCAATTCTCGCGATATTCTCTCTCTTATATCAATATATACAAAAACACACGCCGCGGCGTCGTCGTCGTTGTCGTTCTATACTGTATCGCAGCTCGCCACACATACACACGGGCTTATATGTATATATTTAATAGAGCACATTCTGAATAATAAATTGCCGAGGGAGGTCGAGCGGAGTATCGCGCGAGTCTAAATACACGACGAAATTAATATTCAAAAATTTCGAGCGATCGGTTATATGTCGAAATACACCACATCGATATACGCGAAATATAAGCCAGGAATTTGAGGATAAAGTCGAGATGAGAGCGCCATAAAGCGACGAATCTATGGATGGTCCACTATTCGTGTTTATTAAAAAAGGATTACGAGAGAAAGAGAGAGAGAGAGACTGAGAGAGTAGAGTTTAAAGAGTCGAGCACGAGACACCGCTTGTCCACGAGCAGCGCGCAGAGGCGCTTAATGAAAGGACGTTATTCACGGGAAGCGGCGGCGGTCGTACGTCAAACCAGTCTTGTTCGCGTCTGTCGTTCGGAATCCCTTTTCTCTCTCTCTCTCTCTCTCTCGCACAGCGTAGAAAGCACAACAAAGAAGTCGACGTAAAGAGAGAGAGAGAGAGAGAGAGAGAGAGAGAGAGAGAGAGAGAGATAGAGACAGCATTTGGATGCGCGCGTGCGACGAAGAAGAGGATGTCCGGGTTCGTGGCAAGATCGGCAGCGACGACGTGTATAACCAACGCCGCGCCGGCGGTAGTCGAGCCGACATATCGCGTTAACTATATACATGTATATACACGCTTCTATCCGATTATTATTCACTCGTCATTCTCCCACGCGCTCGCAGCTATTGCTCTTTATGAATCGATTGTGTATATATGTATACACGATGTACGGCTCGCGGCTTCTATGAGAGTTTCTTGGCTGCGATGGTCTTTTTGTTATCGATTAAAAAGCGATCGTCAGTGGTCTAGCGCTACGCTGCGGTCTCCAGCTCGAGTTCTGGGAGCGATGTATATGTCGAAATCGAATTTTTAAAGATAGACTCATTCGTATACCGCGGTTGGCGATGATTCCACTTGGAATCGTGATTTTTCATAGCAATGCCCACTTGTAGATATTACCTGCTTATAATTCGATCAGGTCTTGTAAACTTTCATATTTTTATTGCACTCCGCTGACGGTAATTCGATCGGCTGAAACTTAAAATTTCAATGTATACCTATAAAAAGTCCAAAAGTCAGTCTCCAAGGAAACTCCTTTCTTCTTTTATCACACGTCTATAATATACAAGAGAGCATTAGACTCTTCAGACTTATTTTAATCAAAACCAATCGTTGGATCGATTCAACAAATGGTCTATAAATAAAGCCCCAAACGCAGCTCTTGAGAAAAAACATTGGGTCAATGAGTCTCGTCGGCCCGCTCTCGCGTTCGCGTTTGGGTAAGGGGATCACGAATCGTCGATGTCGCGATCTTTATCGATCGTATATTCGTAGGCAGTGCCGTGCGCACCGCGTCGTCATTCTCTCTCTCTCTCTCTCTCTCTCTCTCTCTCTCTCTCTCTCTCTCTCTCTCTCTCCCTCTCTCCCTCTCTCTCTGCCTGGTGAGTGGTTCGCACGCTTGTTCTTATATGTGCTCTCGATTGTGCTTTGCAAACTTGCTGTTGTTCTGTGTTTTGTGGCTTTTGGTTGCAGTTGATGTGCAGTTCTTTCGTGACTTTCTGTGGATCTAATTGACCATATCTGGATCTGTTTCTTTGCCATGCAAGTTTGTCGCTCGTCGGGAAAATTATAACCTCACTTTGGCGAGTCAAGATTTTCTACGTATCATAGGCCGAATAATATGCCGCAAGCGAGCAAGAGAGCTATTTCAGTATCCATCATCGCCTTTATTGTCTGTAGATCAGGTAAACGATATTGCAGCTAATGTCAAACCAGCACCGGGATATCGCAGTCAATCGCAGCAGAAACGCAAAAGAAAGAGAAATTACGCATTAAAGAACTTACAGAGGCTTTTAATTTAATATCAGCCATTAATAATGTGTATATTCTTTTAGATGAATTAAATAACACGGTATCTAACCTGCCATTCGTGCGCATGTCAAACGATTCAGAACCCGCAATCACGTACGCTAGCGTAGCAGGACGCCCTATCAATTGCAATAAAATACTTTTAACATTGAATTCAAAATTGAAATACTTTTCAATGAACAACGTGTATACATTGGTTAGTATACCTCAATGTTTTAAGTGTTTAAAATTTGGTCATGTAATACGCAAATGTAAAAACAAAGCACAATGTGGTTTGTGCTCGCATGAACAATTTACTAAGGACTGCAAATCTGAGGATGCCCCATCGTGCGCAAACTAAAAAGAGAGCAAACTAGCTGCATCTAACCACTCAGCATCTGACAAAAGCAAGTGTTCAATATTGTGAATGAGAATTCAGCAAACAACAACCTTTATTAACTATGAATAACGCAAATAGTAATGCTCAGGCTTTTAACTTTCGAATTGGTCATTGCAACGTCCAATTCCTGAATACTCATATGCATAATATCGGTGTGATTACTAGTAAATACAAGCTTCATGTCGTAGCGATAAGTGAGTGCTGGTTTAAGCCATATTCCATAGAGGATACAACATCTATGTCTGGATACACTCTTCACAGAAATGACCGATTACATAAAGCCGGTGGCGGTGTTGCTTTGTACATGCACAATTCTTTATTATCTAGAATTTAGTGTGTTTCGCAACAAAGCTCAACTTATCATTTACTTCCAAATTCCGTTTGTTGAGATTTGTGTGTTAAGAGATAAACTACTAGTAGGTGTCCATATATAACCCGCTTAAAGCAGGATGCTGATCATCGATCGAGGCTGCTGTTCTGAACTGCAATGCATGTTATAACAAAATAATTCTAATGGGCGGCTTTAACATTGACTAGAATAGAACCTCAACTCCACTAAATATCTTACGAGATTCTCTGGAAATTTTTTGCATTGAACGAATTCCTTTTCGCCCTTCTCGTCACAGAGAGGGAGAGAGAGATCATTCCAACTCAACGATTGATTATATTTGTCTAAATGACATTTCTAAGGTCATTTCTTTCGACCAAGTTCGTTGCCCTAATATCTATGAACATGATTTTTTATTAACAACGCGTCAATACAAATCACCCATCATTACTCTTAAACAAATAACTACACGTTCATTTAAGCATAGAAACAGATTCAATCGTGATCTTAAATCAATCAATCAAACGATAAAGTTGACAACTTTTCCACAACACTCCTTAGTGTTTACGATAAGCATGCAACACTTGGTATAATATCGATGCGAAATAAAGCCTGCGTAAATTTAAGCGTTATGGACCTATGAACGATCATCTATCGTATAAGCCCACTTAGAAATCGAGTTCAAACATTAATCAAGATTTGAAGAAATGCATACTACAAGAAGTTCACGAAAGACTCTAACACTATAGAAATGTGGAAAACCGCGAATGAACTCCGAATAAGATCTATAGTTAACCATGAGTCCATTCTTCCTGTAACGCTGAACAACCTTAACGCTCACTTTGTATGCTCAACGAGTATAGCTAAATTGACCTTCAATGAATAATTTGCCTCAATATCACCTGATCACCAATTTTATTTTAGGCATATTGCAATAATTGATATACTGGAAGCAATAGGATCCATCCGCCCAAACGTTAGTGGACCTGATAACATACCGCTCACAATTATAAAAGAATTTCTCCCGCATGCTATGCTTATTTTAATCAATATTTTTGATTCTTCTCTGCAATCTGGAACTTTTCCTTCACAGTGGAAATCTGTTATTTTCCGACCTCTGACTAAAAGAAAACCAGCGTTGCATATAAGCCTTCTCTGCACGGCTTCTCGAAGCAGTGGCTCATAAACAAATCGAGGAGTACGTTTCGAGTATGGAAATTCTCGTTCCAATGCAATCAGGCTTCCGTAAACAGCATAGCACATACTCAGCCCTGATAAAAATCACAGATGATTTTAGAATCAGCATCGACAAAGTCATCACACTAGTAGTCCCAAATAGACTTCAGTCAAACTTTCGACATGTTAAATATCAACTTGTTTTGCGAAAAACTGAGCTATAAGATGCTTTTTTTCGAATAGACTAGAGCGTAAAAAAACTAGAGCGATCGTACGAATGATGTTTTTAGCAGAATTTATTGTGCGTAAGGTAAAAGACCCAGTGACTGTACACGTAAGAGTACGTACCCGTTACTGGACATCCCAGTGTCTGGACACTTTCTTACATTAGTAACTGTCCAGTTACTAAGTTATTTACTTTAATCGCAATTTTTAATTGTAATGTTAACTGCGTTATCAATGTATCTTGCGTATTATGCGTTTAATTTTATATTTAGTTATATGGTGTATATATTTTTTTTTTTGTTAAACGAATTATTTTTTTTTATATTTTATTTTCCTCAATTTAAAAAAAAATTTATCATTACTTCTACTTTACATTAATCCTACTTAATGGTTATTGTTATAGTTACGTAAGTTTTTATACAAATATATCATGTACAGGGCATTGCGGCCCTATGTTAAAAGTTTTATTGTCACTAACTGCTAATGCTGTATGGTTGTGCAGGTCCTAGTGTCCTTTGTCAATGAAAAAATATTCTATTCTATTCTATTCTATTCTGTCTCTCACGCGCGCGCGGGCTGCACGACGAGATGAGAGAGAGAGAGAGAGGTAGAGAGAGAGGACATAATCGATCGGAAATCATCGAGCGCGCGAATAACAGATTAGACAAGTCGCTCGTGAAAGGAGGAGGAGGAGGAGGTTGCGGCGAGCGTCGAAGGACGAGCGAGGACAGGCAGCTTGTTAAAAGCCGAAGCGCTCGCGCGTCGCCACTACCGCGGATGACTTAGTATGCAGGAGGGCCCGCGCGCGAGGTGTTCAACTGTTGGCGCAGCTCCTCGCACTAACACGAGCCAAAGTGAAATTTATGTGCATGGCCTGCCGGGAGCAGCCAAGGGTGGAATACGCATTTGAATCCCCGATGAGGCGACGCGGCTCGTGTGTGGCGGTCCCGTCTCCTACTCCTGCTGCAGCTGCACACGCGCGCATTCTTCACCGACTTATGTATATTCCACATTCTTGTCGATCTCGCGGGGTGCGTCTTTTCAGATTAAACGCGAGCTCGTCTAGGCCGAGATCAATTTTCCTCCTCGTGTCATCCTGTGTGTTATCCTGTTCCTGCAGGCTATAGTTTAGGTGTCTTGAATTAGGTATGCGTTTCTTGTTTGTATTCGGAGTAGGGTGGCGAAAGTGTGATGAATGATTTTCGCCGCTTCGAGATAAAATGTTGATCTAGATTTCAAACGATGTTAAAGTATGTGCACGGTTTCAATTGACTGTGCGGAACTTAAAATTTATATCGTCTAGAGAAAAATATGAATATTTTCCAAGATCAATGCAGAGCAAAATTAACTTCATTACCTATAATCAAGTAATTGTTCAAGCGATACTTTACTTTGCAAAACATAAACTATCTAAGTATAATAGACTCTTGGTTATTTTACAATGTACACGGAATATAATTAAGTGTAACAATAAAACAAGTGATTCATGGAGCTTTTTACATATCATTCAAAAAGCTGGAATTTATTTGCGCGCATCATATATAGCTCTTCATAAAAACCAACACAAATAACCGTCCGCGTTATTCATTAGTCTCTAATGCCATAAAATAGGATCTAGACAGCGTGAAGAATATGTTTACAATGTAGTTAGTATGAACGGAGAGTAGAAAAAAGAGCGCTCGCACGCGCGCGCGAGAAGCGGCATGAATCATCAATTAAATAGGCCCGAAAGCGAGCGTATCGGACGAAAGCGAGAAGATGAGCGCGCAGAGAGGAGTTGGAGGAAGGAAAGAAAAAAGAAGAAGAAGAAGAAGAGGAGCAGAGCAGAGCGCAGCGAGAAAAGGACGGCCAATAATAAAAGAAAGAGCTCTGCTCGCGCGCGCGCGCACAAGCGGTTCATGCTCTTTGGGAGCGATAATCGGAGGTCGAAACGTAACGGAAGACACTTATATACGAGACTCGAGAGAGAGAGAGAAAGAGAGAGAGGAGAGCCTCTAACTAGAGAAGCGTGCGACTCTCGACACTGTCAGCGTAAAACATAGCCGCGCCGCGCTATAAAACATTCCGCGCGCGCGCCCGAGACGTACGCGATCCCGAGTCGTGTGCGACGAAGAGTCCCTCTCTCTCTCTCTCTCTCTCTTTCTCTCTTCCTTCCCATATAGCGGCTCGCTAGCAGGGGTAGCGCGGCTTGATGTATATACACACTAATGCACCGCGCCGGACGATTCTGCGTCACGCGCTCGCCCACCGCGAGTGACACTCTCTCTCACTCTCTCTCTCTCTCTCTCTCTCTCGTCTACCCCTTTTTAATGTCGTCCTGGAGGCGAATTACGTCTCGGCCGGCCACTTGGACTGTCTCTCACCTTTCCTCGCGGGGGATATACTGGACTTTTTGGGCCTGACTTTAATGCCGGGAGGCACTTATTCGTTTATTTAGAGCTGCGCGAGGGATGAAGTTACGCTCTCTTATACTCGTGATATCTCGACGTGTCTAATTTGTTATTACGGCGGACACGCGACACTTGCCGATCCCGTTGTTTTGTCCCGAGAATAATCGCAGCGATTTGGAGAATCGAAATGAATACGAAAAATGTGAGGATTTTCGTATATAGCTCGAGGTCGATAAAATAAATCTAGTCAAACATTAAAGACCAGCAGTGTCTCGAACTTTCCATTAACGCGTCTCTCTATAAATTACTCGAATTTTATATTTGAATAAAAGGTGATGCAGCTGGGAAAAAGAAAAGACTGGAGGAGGGTGGAAAAAAAAAATGTTCGGGTATATCGAAACATTTTTATGTACTCCTTTATCATTCAGAAAAGAGGAAAATAATGCAAACATATCCCAGTCGCGCGCGGCGCGGGCTGATTTAACAACAGCACACACGAGCAGCACACACGTGAGAGATCATCGGGCGTGACAAGGTTAATTAAATTTATAGCTTTCGGATAAGCTCGTACAAGAGTTGTGTAGTTCCACACACGCCTCCTCCTTCTCCTCCTCGTCCTCCTCCTCCTCCTTCGAAATAAAACGCGCACGACGAGCATTAGTCATTAAAAAAGTCCCGCGCGCGACTATATATACGATCCCGGCCGCTGCTGCAGCAGAATTTTTTTATACTTCGGTATGCCAAACACAGGCGCCGAAACGGAGAAGCCGAGAGCGAGAGAGAAAGAGAGATACGCGCGTGCATAAAGCTTAAAATACGAAAACGAGATTGGCCGCGTATATAGTGTGTTTCTAGGCGACTTGTAGCTGCACGCGTTTAAGTCTCTCTCTCTTTCTCTCGCGGTCCAATGGGGTGCTTGCTTACTTGCGCTAGCGAGTGAGTATAAGCATAGATAGGAACGTATATACGTGCACGGGCTAAAGGTGCAGCTCGCGCGAGAAAAAGAGCCGAGGAAGCAGGAAGAAATGCGTATAATCCTAACGGCCGCGAGGTTTTGGTAAAGGGATTAACGTGTAAAGTATATAGTGTTGTACGAGGCCAAGTGGGAAAGAAATAGAGAGAGAGACAGAGAGAGAGAGAGAAGTTGGTGTGGCCCCGCGTGTGCAGCATGCACTGATGCTGGAAGAAGCGAAAGAGTGAGAGAGAGAGAGAGAGAGAGAGAGAGAAAGAGAGAAGGCAGGTCGTATTTCAATCAGTTTATCTACTTGTCGACGCGTGTGGTCGCGCACACACAGCAGAGAGTGAGAGAGAGAGCTAAGGCACGAGTCTCTCGAGAAAGAGCTGTAGAAGAAAGAAAGAGCGAGAGAGGAGAGAGAGAGGACACAAAGCGCGACGCGGCAAAGAGAGGATGTCCCGGTCTCGCTCGCTCGCGCGCTCCTTTTCAGAGCCGTAAAACTATATTCGCGCGAACGAGAGGAGAAAGAAGGAGAGGAGGAGGAGAAGGAGGAGTGCGTAAAAGCTGCAGCGTGCGAGAGAGAAAGAGAGAGAGAGAGAGAGGAAGGGCCGCGGCTTGGTGGTATACGCGAATGCGGCGATAACTCAGCGAGCATTGCGTTTCTCAATTAGGTAACCTCTCGCCGCCCGACTAACGTAATTTCGTATAAATCAGGGACCCCTTTACTGGCCTAACTCCCGCAGCATCAACACACCAACACACACACACATACACAAGTATGAGCGCGTGCGCGACAACTCGCGCGACAAGCCGTACCTATATACTACAATGCTGCGTGCAGAGGCTACAATCGACTCGACCTTCCTTCCTTCCTTCCTTCCTTCTTTTCTCGCCTCTCTCTCTCTCTCTCTCTCTCTCTCTCGTGCAGCTTACACATTCACTCGAGCTTGCTCTTTTCACAATGAATGCCTCGATTAACGACTACTCGGACACGACCTTTTACGCGCATTCTTTTTCAATCCAAGCGCGCGCCGCTATATAGGCGTGCTTTTATTGCCTTTAACGGGGAAGGGGGGAGGGGGGAGGGCTTAAGAAATTGCAACTATTTCGGTAAGCATTATCGAGTATTTGTAAGGAGGGAATACACATTTTACTTCGGTGCGGACGCGAGCGTGAACTTTTCGAAACCGCCTTAACGCACGACTGCCGTCGTTCCGATTTTATTTTTTGTTCGTGATCATTTCAATGCTGCGCGGGTTTTGAACGATCGCTTTCTTTTTTTCAATGAGAATTCAATTACGATAATTGATTACGGATACGTTCCAAGAAGTATATTTTTATGGACCTTTCAAAGGTGCCATTTGTCAATTTGTACACAAGCAGGACTATTTGATAAAATAAGCTATCACGCGTGAAATATAATGCAACTATTTTGATAAGAGAATGGTGTAGGGATAGTGGAGGGAACGGTCTTAGTGTACTTGCAAGCGTTACGTCAAAGATCAGCAGGGCGAATAAACGAAAAATGACACTTGTTATAGTAAGTAGGAAAGTACCGTGGAGAAAAAGAAAAGTTCATTTACAATCAAATTATCTTGTAAATGTCATTACATAGATAATCAACTGTAGTGCAAGTAATTAATTATTGATCAGTCATACTTTACCTTACTCGCTGAACGTATAAAAAGTTGTAATGCTGCAGTCCCTATAAGTTTTAATGCTGCTCTTCCTATAATGTGCCTCGTTTCGAATCACAAGCTCTATCTTTATACTAGAATTGTTTAATTTTTTTTAAGGTTTGAAAGTAACTACTTTTAAGTATTTACTAAATATTTACTGACTTATAAATAGATAATTATGAAGTATGATATATGTACATTGGAATTGCTTGTAATTTGTTTGAATCCAACAGTACATAAGCATTTGCACATGAATGAAAGTTCGAACTAGAGTATATTACACAGGCAAAGTTCTAAACAGGTCATTACATACATTTTATTTAGTTGACTATATAGAAAACACCATTGCGCATGAATGAAAAGTAAATGTATTAACGAGATATATACAATCAAGACATTGCGACAAGACAAAATAAATTCTTACGTAGTTATTTTACGAGAGCATAAATCATCGATTTCTCCTGTTCATTAAAATTTTTCGACCGTTACATATTTGACTGTAAGCAAGCAGTCTAAGAATTTTCATCAAAATCAAACGAAAAATCATTTCAAAATGACTTTTATCGACATCGTAAATAACCCGCTAAGGTCACACATTCATTCATTCTCAGAAAGTAGTGAATTGTAATTCAATAAACTATTTGTGCGCGTAATTACAACGACCCATTGTGTGTAGGGTATACATACAAAGTAACTGCCAAGGCTGTAATTGGCATAAATATTTTTCGCTCGGATAAACGCGTTCGATTTTCTAACAAACCAGAGAGATGAAATTTAAATCGAATGTCATATGCCGCTATAACTTAACATTTCGCACAACGAGTAAGTAAAAAACTTAAGAAAAAAAAGCTCCTCCATTCGATCCTCCGATAGTCAATCCATTTGCCGCCACAGTTTACGACAGTTCCCAAGGCACCTAAAGAGGTTATACACGCCAGAAAATGAATATACTCGATCGTATCTCAAAGTATAGGAGAGCGTAAAAGCTCAATAGACACATAACCGCAGAGAGCCTCGAGAAAGATGCAGGTCGGTGGGTTGCACATCGGCGCGTAAAATTCCGCTCGTAGCAGCAGCAGCAGCAGCCAGCAGCAGCAGCTCAGTCATATACATATAACAGCAGAGAGAGAGAGAGAGACTGCAAAAAGCTGCGCAGAAGAAGAAACGACCGCGGCAGATCTTCTCACGTGCGCGCGCGCCACTCGCTACATAATAATAATAACGAGCCGCTCGATCGTATATATTCGCGACTCTCTCTCTCTCTCTTGCACTGCAGCAGCCGAGATAAAAATGTCCGATCTATGGAAAATAATGCGCCCCGTAATTTACGGCGCGTAATAAAGCCGCGGTATATTTATATTGTGCGGCGGCGTCGGTACGCGCGCGCGCACCTCTCGATATATACTCCTATATGGTGTCCGGGCATATACATGCAGGCAGCAATAATATAGAGAAAACGCGCCGGCTCAGCTGCGCGGCTATATGGGCGAGAGAGAAACCCGCCGGGCCGCCTCACTTTAACCTCACTAAGTAAGCTGCGGCGCTCTCCCGCACATCGTATATATACACATACACACACATACATATTGTATACAACATATGCAGCGGCTGCTACACGCATTGTATTATAGCCTTTAACCCACATACTTATGTAGGCGAGAAAGAGAGAAGGCTTTGGTTGTAGCTCGAGAGTGCAGTATCGTAAAGCATTACGCGCGCGTGCGGCTCTCTGACCGGCTCCACGCGAGAGCCCGGGTAATTGGGTATTAGACACTGTCGAAGCCGCCGCAAGCGCTCGATTCTCTTGGTGCGCTGCAGCGATTTTCTCTCTCTCTCTCGCTCTCCGCGTCTCGTGCATATGTACAATGCATTTATGTATTGGCGTGTGTGCAGCTGAATGGATGAGGTGTATATAGGACTGCGACTAGCTGTATAGTGTTACAAGGAGCCTCGGCGAGGGTGCAGTGCACTGCAGAGCTGCACGTCATTCGTATACGCGCCGATATTCTTTTACCTTACGTACGAGTGTGTCGCGCATGCAGTGCGGCATTACCGCGGCCGTGCTTTAAATCCCTTTATTACGCGACTCGCGCGAGCATAGATTCTCTCCTGCTTATGCTAATTTCTGAGTGCACTGCGCTACGGCTAAATCCGTGAAACTCGGCGCAGTTTGAACTTTATTCTCGTCCATTACTTTCGATCAGAGTTATGGCGATCGCGGTGGGAAAATTGAATGTTAAGTCCTCCTATAGCTTATGTGGATTTTAATAATTTTCGAGAAATCGTGGAAAGACTCGGTATGGGGATCGATGCCCTGCTTTTATATCAATCGTAAATTGAAGGATTACTCACGGCACTTAAACGGATTCTGCGCGCGGGTAGGTGCGCGAGATGTAACGCGAGATTCAAGTTATCGAGCTGTGGTGACGGGGAGGGGATGGGGGGGGAGGAGAGGAGGAAATGACGCTTGAGATTCTTCGCGTGGGCAGTTTTGCAGCGGGATAAGTAACGATGTGCTTATATCTGACCTTGACAGTCGTCATGTACAGGGAATATAAAAATTTGATTGGTATAGATTCTAATCGATAATGTGACATACAGTTAATTTAATCTATAGGAAGCCGAAAGAATGAATTTCTAGTGCATAAGCTAACATGTATACACTGTAAATCCAAGTTTATAAAAGTACACGTTTGTGTGACAGATCTTACACACTAGGAAATGTGTTGCCTATGTTTAATATGACTAACACGCACCCAAGTGTGTAAAATCTGTGACACAGACGTGTTACTTTACAGACTTGGATTTGCTGTGTACATAATTTTAAAAATAGTAATTGGGCTTTTGCATAAAAAAGTATTATCTATTAAGTATAGAATATCATTACGTTTGTATATAAAACTTGCTGTTTTACGTTATTAGCCGGCATGAAGACTCATTTAGTGATATGACAAAATAAATCTATGATTTTTATTTTCAAAATATTCACTTTTTATAGCATTTTATTTGTAAGAACGGATATTTTTCTAAAACAACAAATTAAAGATAAAGAGATTGTAAACAAAAGAGTAAATAACCATATGTACAAATTTGGTATATTCTATGTACATTTATATTTGTAAGAACTTCTGTATTTTCTCTGTATAGCCGAAATAAATCCCCGCAGAGGTTTAAAAGGCTTAATAAATATCAAAAAAGATAATAAAGAGTCAATTTATCTACCATAAAGCTAATTAATTGTAGTAAATTTTGTATTAAACATTTCATGTTTGATTAAATACGTATATCGACATATTTTTGGTACACATTTGCTAAAAATTTGTATTTTAAAAAAAATTTTAGTTTTAGTATATTTATATTTTAAGTATTTTTGCATGGAAACAAATGATTTTTTCCCAGGTGTGTGTGTGTCAAGTGAAGTGACGCCGGAATCTCTCAACCGATTTTGATGATTTACGACTCATTTTCTATGTTTTTCTTACCGTACGACTGCTGAAGAATATTTTTTTTTATTTGATTCATCATAAAAAATAAATTTTAGTAATTTAATGCTTTTAATTTTTATATACTTATATTGTTGTCAAAATTTCTTAAGCCTTTATATATTTTGAACGGTTGTTAAATACCTACACAATTTGAAAAGTTATGTCATTCTTTTTTTATTCACAAAAATGTAGTTATTGATACGTGATTGAGGCTATTAGGATATATATCAGAACTTTTTAAGTAATTATCATATTTACGAAAAAATATTTTTTTTTTAATCGGATAACAAGCGTAAAAATAAATTAGTTAGAATAAATGTTCATATAAATATTAGTAGTATTTTTGTATCGCTTGTGTGGGATCATTAGCGAGCCAATTCAGACATAAATTAAAGGTACTATTTTTAGATATTTGATCTTTTATTTATTTTGTTTTATTTTTCATTTCTCTTCTTAAAATTCTTAAATTTTCTTGCCCATATTTTTTGCTCTTTTAAATAATTTTTTTAAGTTAAATGTAATTTAATAAAAGAAAATTTAATATCCCTGGTGGAAATTTCTAGAGAAATTATGACTAGAATTTAAGCTAGAATAATAGGGTACTGAAAATGGCCAGATGCAGCCTAGCTTGCTCGAAATGTATGAAAATAATTAAGATTTCTGAGACTAAACTTTAATATGTTAAGAATTCAATACATTTTAAAATTTAGGCATTTTTATTTGACCACTTTCAACAGTAGTAAAAGGTTGGAAAAAACATTTCGAATAAGTACGAAAACTGCCTAAAAAGGATGATAAGTTTGTATATAGTGCGGTAGTGAAAATGACCCAATTCTAGTCTAATTATAGAATTCTTTTCCACCAGGGTTATAAAATTTAAATTGTTAGTACATTTTTTCTAAATGCTTAAAAATTTAGTTTGCTAATAGTTAAACTTTTTCTTTTTCTTTTTCAATTAATAAGATTGATAATAAATTTGAAATATATGTTTGAAAAAGTTTTTAATTACCTACAAATCGAGGCCTTAATCATAAGGTTTCTTGCGTAAATTTATTTACGAATTATATATTGCTTATATATAATATTGGAAAAAAATTATTAAATTTGAGGAAACAATGAATTGGCAGTGGTATTTTTAACATTGTTTTAAAACTGATGTATCAACACGTTCTAGATTATTGTTATTGAATACTCATGCACAAGCAAACATATAAATTACATTTCTGTAAGATATGAAGTTTTAAAAAAGTTTACTTGAAGCTTGAAAGCTAGTCAATACGGACAATATTTAATTCAAGAGTTAAAATATTCTAAACAATGAATTTTAGAAATGATCGTTTTTAATTTACTCATAAATATTTTATATGCAGTATATGTAACCACTCAAAATTGTGAAAGTAAAAACACTGATCTTAAATTTCCTAAAGGTTTTCTCATTGGCGCCTCATCATCAGCTTTCCAAGTTGAAGGAGCATGGAATATTGATGGTAAATAAAGTTTATAATAATTAATAAAATAAAGAAAATTAATTGTTGATCTTCCAGGAAAACAAGAAAGTATTTGGGATAATTTTGTGCATAATTATCCAGAAAGAATCGCGGATAGATCTACCGTAGGTATAGCATGCGATTCCTATCATAAATACAAAGAAGATATAAAATTGATGAAAGACATTGGGGTAAGTTGAATTTGTATTCTTTTAAAGCTACAGTTTAGAGATTTTTGTTATTACTGCGACGTAACCGCAGATCTTTACACATAATAGTTTCAAGATGCAAACTGTAAAATCGGTTATTGGACTTTTTCCAGCTCAATCATTACCGTTTTTCGTTAAGTCAGTCCCGGATCCTTCCAACTGGTGAAACAAATTACATTAACCAAGCAGGCATACGCTATTACCATAATGTTTTGGATGAATTAGAAAAACAGGGTATCATACCGTTTGTTACTATATACAACTGGGATCATCCACAAAGCCTCGAAAGGTTTGGTGGATGGTTGAACGAGAAAATGGCTTATCTATTTGCCGATTACGCCAGGTTTGTTTTCAAGGAATTTGGGAATCCTGTCCAATTTTATTCAACGATAAATAAACCCTACCTATATTGCTCTGGGGGATATAGGGAAAGTGTTCCCAGGACATGTGCACCAGGTATGTTGTGATGAAAGCCAGTTTATTTAAATTGATTTAAAATTTTCAAAATACTTTAAAATCTAAAATAACATTACAATTTATTAATTGTTGACTATAAATATTGAAATATGCTATACGTTGGAATATAAGTAATTTACTTTCTATACTAATAAATATTTTTAATGAACTGTACATATATAATATCTGGCAATAAATGTTTTAATTATTAACTTATTTCATGATATTGTACTTTATTCTTATATTTGTGTAAACATGAATTTAATATTATGAAAGATGTATGAATTTTTGTTTGACTAATTACAGGTGATCGATAAGCTATGAATAGTTAATCCTTAAAATTCATCCAACGAACAATTAATTTAATAACTTTATAATGTATAATCTTAGGTTACAATTTGTTCGGATGGGGTGCGTATGAATGTGTACAAAATATGTTAAAAAATCATGCTCTTGCGTATCATATTTATGATGATAAATTTCGCGCAAGTCAGAATGGTCAAATTGGTATTGTGCTGGAAGGTCGTATCTTCTTTAGTAAATATGAATGTGATCAGTCATCAAGTGACCTTGCCTTTGAATTCCAACTTGGATACACGGCAAATACCATTTTCTCAAAAAGCGGCGATTATCCTAGTATTATGAAACAGAAAACTGAAGAAAGAAGCAAATTACAAGGTTACAAGATCTCTAAACTCCCAGTCTTATCAAAAAAATGGATTAAATATATAAGGTATGCATTATTGTTGATATTAATTCTGTTTGAAATTGATGAATATGATATTTACAAGTAGTTTTTATAACGACTGATTTTATAATTTTGATTGCTTTATTATTTAATATACGCTTGCTTATATTTTTGTAAATAATTCAGGAGCAAATTATTTATTTAAGAGGTACTGCTGACTACTTTGGATTAGCTTACTACACGTCTAACATAGTTACTCCACTTCCTTATTGTCAAGTATTAACTTGGCCGAATGACTATAGATTAGAGCTTTCATTCAATCCAAATTGGGAATCAACTGAAGCTTCATGGATTGAAGCTAGTATCAATTTGTACCTAGTAGTTGAAAAATGTATACAAACATTTTAAATTTTAATAATATTTTTCTAAACTTATTTAGGTAGTTCCTGAGGGGTTTAGGGTTCTATTAAACTAAATTAAAGACAAATACGGCAACCCACCTGTATATATTTTAGAGAGCGGCTTGGCAGATGGAAATGGAACAAATGACGTTTTTAGAATGAACTACTTACATTCTTATATGAAAGCAATGCTGACAGCTATGAAGCAAGATATGTGTAATGTAAAAGCATATACAATTTCTAATTTTCTAGACAGTTTCGAATGAAGGTTTGGATACACGTAAGTTTTGATACAACCATTTATATATAAAACTTCTAATTTATTTTTTCTTGTCGTTACAGAAACCATTTTGGTTTAGTAGAAGTAGACTTCAATGATGTGAATCGAACGCGTACACCAAAAAAAAATCAGCATCGTGGCTTAAAAATATTTTGACATGTCGAAAACTACAACCTCCTGAAAATGTTTAGTACGACTTTTGTTGGAAATTAAATTAAAAATAAAAATAATAATCTTTACTTTCGATTGTGATTATTCCATTTCTTAATGTTATTAAAAATTATTTTATTCAATGCAATGGCTACTATCCATACACACGCGGAATCGCGAAAAGATTAATTGAATTAAATTACGTTAAATATCCAGACAAAGCAAGAGCTAACTGCTATAATAAAAATAACTGCTGCCTCGCTAAAGACACACACACACACACACACATGCGCGCGGGCACCCGCACACACTTTTTCCCATCCTCGCACAACAAGAAGAGCGAGGCGCGAGCGAGTAATGAATAAATTCATCGCACGAATTAGCCGTGTTAGCTCGACTAGCGATAAATAACAGCTGCAGGACTGAATCTACAAGAGCACGACGATCGGTGTGTGCCTTATAGAAAAGCAAACAGTTCTCAATTAGCGCTGAATTATGGCATCGACAAAAAATCACGAAACATATCCAGCCTCGACGAGATACATATATATATAGACGTGCTGCAGCAAGAGCAAAAAAAAGGGGGAGGGGGAAGAAGAAGGTTCGACACACGCGGAGGAGATATCGCGCGAGTCCGAATTTTTGCAAACTCATAAGAAACTGGCGAATAAATATAGGTAAGTGGCCGCGGCAGGAGCTGCCGTTGCTGCTGCTGCTGCTGCTGCTGCTGCAGGGTGTAGCGATCGAAAAAGCGTGTCGCTATCCGGCGAACACTAAAATTGCATATAGCTCGGGACGGAGAAGGTGGTGGTGTATATAAGTAGTCGTCACCCAGAGAACAGCGAGATCGCGGCGACATCGGCGAGATTGCACGTCGAGAGACGAGTCCTGCAGCAGCAGCAGCAGCACAAGAGGGAGAAAGAGAGAGAGAGAGAGAGAGCGGAGCGGAGGCGGCGCTGGAACATTAAGGAGAGTATCTCTCTTTCTCTCTCTCTCTCTCTCTCTCACTCGCACCGATCCATAATTTACCGCTCATGACGCTCGCGCGCAGCCGTTTGCCTCTAATTTATGTGTTTTTAAAGACGGTCCAGCCAAGCGCTCTCTTGGACATACTGCAGCTCGCTCGCGGCCCCTCATCCAAACCGCTACCACGGCATTCAATTTCCGAACGATTCTCAGGGCGATTTTCGCCGGCGCCGCTGCTGCTGCTGCCGTTACATTACTGCAGCGACGCTCGAGAGAGTATAGAGAGCCACCGAGAGGATATCGCATGTACACACCGCGTTTTGATTCTCACGCGTACTCGCGAGTTTATGACACGGAGAGAGAGAGAGAGAGAGAGAGAGAGAGAGAGAGAGAGAGAGAGAGAGATAGGGGAAAAAAGGGAAAATCGCCGCGTGCACAGACGGAGGCTCTCGCGCGAGATCACTGCCAGATGAGAGAGCGATCGTAAAATATTATACGCGCGCGACTCTCCCGATAGACTTCTTATCCTTTTTTTTTCGTACAACCAAGCGTTAACCTCTCGGATATTCGCCGTATCGCTCAATTTGCATTTTTAATGGGACTTTCGCGCCTGAATGCCGTATTTCCTTCTGGGGCGCGCGCGCGCGCACTGCCGAGATATTCCTAAATGTCTCTCGGCTGATTTTACATTTTCGTGCGTGTACGGGGGTCTACGGGGCACACGCGTATATACGCACATTCTCTCTGCGAAGTGCGCGGTGAAAGCCACAGTAAAATTAAATGTTTATTTCGAGGTTTTTTTTTTCTTCTGCCGCTGCTGCCGCACGCTCGCGTTTATGCGGCTTAGAATTCTTGCCGAGCTATATGGGCGCAATGAAACGTGCGCCGTCGCAGACTCGTCGATCGAGAGAGAGAGAGAGACTTCGTATTGCATAAGGTGATTTGGAAAACGGATTCGAAAGCAGGGTTATACACTGAATTCTTTATTTGACGGAATATATCTCGGGAGATTTTAATTTATGTCGATTCGTTTATATCGCTATGTTCGGTTATATACGATAATCTATGGGCAACGGTCCCTTTCATATATATTTACTTTTCATTTCTGTTGAAAAACTATGCAAATGTGCGTTCGACAATAGAAAATTATGCCATATGTATCACGTTGTGTTTGTTCGTATTTTCTTATATACCTATTAATGTATGCATCGATGGCTGTAATATTGTGCACAAATTTATGAAATTTCGATAATTAATTTGTTTACGTCCAATGTAGAAAAAAGTCGTGTTTCACAAACTAATATATATATTAGACTGTATCGGACGATTTATGAACTAATTTTACGTCCAGACATAAAATATCTATATTCGAACTATAAAAACGAGCTTATAAGATCACAATCATTTGACCAGAATATATAATATCGATGAATAATAAACAAAGTTTGAAAACGCATAAATACGATGTCTTGCTGATATTTAATTAATTTCTGTAAACTTATCTTTGTTTATTTTACATGGAAGCAGATTTATTTTATTCACAACATGTCCCATTAAGTGCCAATTCGATCGGTGGAAAAAAAGGCTTTCAAAATACGCAAAATCAATAATAAAATCTATTATCGAGCTTCGCATTCCAATACATGACACATTTCAATCGAACGAAATCCTCGTGTCACGCTGGTTAAAATATAAAAGTCCGCGCGCGCATTCTAATAAAATATTTCCAATAAAACATGTGTACACATAAAAAGACGCGCGCATATACACGGGTAAATGTTGCAGGTCTCTCGTTCATAAATTCAGCAAAATAGTACAAGGCGAATCGATTATTAAACACTCGCCCCGCATACCATTAATCACGCAACATCACCCAAGAATTACATCGAAATTAATTTCATAATTTAAAAGTGAATAATACTAATTGCCGACGCAGCAGCGCAGCCGGTGCAGTGCAGCGGCGCACTCGCGTTTGGATTGTTATTATTATTTCATCGGGATTATCGCTATGGCTGCCGCGTCCGAGCTAAGCGCGGTTATATCCAGCCGCCGAACAGACACAAAATTATGCGGATAAGTTATGCATTATAAATATGAATTAATAGATAATGAAAACAATAACAATTAATTATAGAAATTTTATTTATAGCGCACCTAGGAGCTCGGCAATATGGCGCTTTAATGGGGATTAATTCACTTTAAGCATACATAATTTACGGCTGTAATCAAAGAACTCGCGGGAGACTTTTATAGATCCGTTTGTTAGTCTCTAATAGTCCCCTCCTCTTCTCTCTCTCTCTCTCTCTCTGTCCCTCTCTCTGTCTCTCTCGCTGCCCGGCAAAAAAAAGCGTTTCTGCGACTGTGCATTTTTCTGCGATTTTATTTTTGCCATAACTCAGGCTAGTAATTGCGAAAGAGCTCTCTAAACGCAGCTTATATGTATATACATAAAGAGAGATGAGAAGCCGTTTGTGCGCGTATATAGTCTCGCCGCGATTATGCGAGAGACAGAGAGAGAGAGAGAGAGAGAGAGACAAGACTCCCTCGCGGAGAACGAGAAGAGAGAAAAAAATATCGTTCGGAAATGAATGATCGGACATTAATGCGACGCTCGAGCGCGCGATCCCTGCACGACAGGATCGCGTCAACGTAATTCGGCCATTAGCTTTGTTCGCCGGATCCACCTCTTTATATGTCGTGCGCGGTGCATGCTTCGAGAGAGAGAGGGGAAAAAAGGGTCGGAGGCTGTACATCGCACGCCGGTGACACGGAGGTACAGAAGGAAGGGCCGCTCGCCGTGCGCTCTCGACACGTCGTCGCACGCCCTCGAATCTTAATAAATAAGGCGAGCGGCGCATTAGCATGGCACAGGAGAACACACCTGATGTAGTCCCTCCCCCTCTCTATGTCTTTCTCGCGACGTACATCGCACACACACACACACACACACAAAATATACAGTCCACGCCGAATTAATCGGTCGTACGTTCTCGAGCTTGTATATATGTATATACATTGTCGCGGTGAGCTCCTCATATCGTGCGGCGCTTTATACACGGCCACAAAGGGAATATTAAACACGCACGGAGAATCCCTTTCGCCGTATACTTATAGGAGAAATCGTTCAGCGCCTCCGTGCGTTACACGCAGCCTTCGGATTCGTCATTCCGTGCGACTCTGCAGCCAGAGAGAGAGAGACTTGCTTTAAGCTTGCGCGCGCGATGTCCGATCTATACGCACACTCGGCGATTGGCAATTAATAGATATTCAGCATAACGAATGGCCGCCGCGACTATATCGTTCGAATAAATTGATGTGCGACTATACGTGTGTATAAGTGTGTGTACTACACATTCCGCGCGGTGTACATAACAATGACGAATTCTCGTATGTATCGATAAACAAAGAAGCATCGAGCGAGAGCTGGTGCCTCGTTTTTTCTTCTCTCAAACACTTGGCGTGCGCGATCTCCTACAGAGACTCAAGCTCGTCGCTCGCGATGACTGTGTTTCTTTCGCCATTCGTTATGCGCGGCCGAATTTACATTTTTATTGAAAACGTTTGAATTGAAGGAGGAGGCGGAGTCGCGCGAGATCTGTTTGGTCTCCAGGTGGGCGCCACAGAAAGAGAGAGAGAGAGAGCAGTCCACGCTGTACATTTTTCCCACATTTTTTTCATTTTTTTTTCTTTTCTGGTTTCGTGCAGCTCTCTCACTCTCTCTCGAGCGAGTCTCGTAATAAACGATACCGGCCGTTTTTAATTATATCAGTTTGTTCTGCGCGCGAGCGCGGACTCTTTTATGCGACAGATAAATTTGGACGATTTTTATTGCAAACAATATAATATTGAAATTTTGTCTTGGGCTTATTAACAAAGTGATGCGAGCCTGTGCATACAGCCGCAGTGAACTGTAAATAATATTTAGGGTCGCGCATACAAGCTAGCGTATAATGCATATATATACGTAGCGAGTTAGTGTTGACAGAAGTCCTAAATCAATTTTAATTAAGTATTCAGGAAAATCGAGCCGAGAACTCGGGCTCATCTACATTTCTGAAATATCATGTTTGAGAAGGTTTACACTTTGTATATAAAAAGAGATGGATTTTAATTGATTTTTTTTCATTGCAATGATTATGCGTATATGTTTGATACGTTTTTTCATAATCTACTCGGTCTCTGCACCATTCGACGATATCACATAACAATTAATTATTTATTATACAACTAACTAAGTAAAATGTAAATTGTAACAACTAACATATTGTATATATATAATACATCTCAATTTATTTCGAATGTCTTTATAAGCATCTACAGTCCAAGATAAAAAAAATTATTTATCAATCGATAAAACGTTTATTGAAATGAAATCGTTTGCCCACTATAAAAAAAATTCCAATGACTCGTTTTATATCCATAACTTTGCTATACAGTTGCGTCATGTGTTTGCTTTTTACGCTCGTTCTAAACCAATTCCACTACTAAAATATGAATTCATCGGGAATTATTTATTTCATTGGCCTCTAAGATACATATTTTCTGGAAATAAATGAATCAATTAAAATTCCTGAAAAAAAAAGAAGATAAAGAAGAAGAAGAAGACTATCGAGGCGCACGCTCGCGAGGGAGAGAGAGAGAGCGCGGTGTATATAGCATATATAAAAGCGACTGACTAAAGATAGTCGCGTAGTGCTTTTTTGTGGACGCTTCCGCCTATAATATCAATCAATGGAAGGAAGCTCATTTGCCTATATACACACATATACGCGCACACACAAGAGCGCGCGAGAGAGAAAGAGATATAGAGAAAGAAGTTGAGAAAGGAAAGTTTGAGGAATGAGAAGAAGGCGTGTCGTTTGCCGAAATCAACTCTCTGCCGCGGCTCGTTCGAGAGCGGCTAAATGAAGACGAGAGATGAATAATGAGAATAATTAAGAGGCCAGCTACTTTTTTACCAGAAACGCTGCTCTCGCTCTCTCTCTCCGACACTGCCATGCGGTCTCTCTCTTCTCTCAAAAAAAAAAAAGTATAGGCTCGGCAACGCGTGCACACACAGATGCATGCCGTATAGGCAGTTTAACGACGTGCCCGCCGCGCGACGCCGCGCATATACATAGATCCACTCTAACAAGTGTATATAATATAGCTTAGGCGGCGCGCCATTAAAAGTTCGTTTTCCCGCGGCGGGGCACGTGCACGCACACGCGTGAGCGTCCTCCTCGTCGACGTCGTCGTCATTGTCGTCGTTCGCTCGAAACAAGAGCGAACCAAATGAGAAGGCATGCGGGTCTCGAGTTTCGGGAATCGAGAGTTCAGCTCTCTGCCTCTCTCTTTCTCTCTCGAGGTGGAGCAGCAGCAGCGGCAACCCCCTCAATTAAGGGGGGACCGAACTGGCTATATATGAGAAGCGAAGAGACGAGAGAGAGAGAGGCAGAAATTCCAGCGACGAAACTCGAGCTCTGCGGCAGCGCGACCCGAATGCTCGCGCGCGAGCGGTTATATTCGGGGGGTCTTAAGCGCTGTTTAATAACGTAACAATTATATGGTAGGCAAAGAGGGCAGAGCAGCGAGAGGGAAAAAGCTGGGAAGAAGAAGAAGAAGAAGAAGAAAAAGCCGGGAGGAGTAGGAGTAGGAGGAGGAGGAGGATGAGGAAGAGGATCCGTGCGAAGCTTGCGGAGGTGGCGAGACAAGGACAGAGAGCTAGAGAGAGAGAGAGAGAGAGAGAGAGAGAGCTGGCCCCCGCTCGCGAGAGGGCTCCGTCTAAATTTCGTCCAACGCGCGCTCTGTGCTGTGATGTGCCCCAAGTTCCAGCAAAGCGTTTATACAAGGCAACACAATATAACGCCTAACAACCGGGGCCGGGCCGTCGAGTAGCCAATTAAAAGTGGGAACGTCCAATTACCCGGTGGGGTTATGACTCCTCTCTCTCTCTCTCTTTCTCTCTCTGCTCTCTCTCTCTCTCTGCTCTCTCTGCTCTGGACCCCCTTATACACAGTAAAGAGAGAGAGAGAGAGAGCCTCGCTTCGGCTACTTTTTTCCACGGATCAGCTCTCTCGCCTCCTTTATGTTGTACCGCTGCTGCACACTGCGGCCCAACTCGCGAGAGAGCACATATATAGAAGCTGGCGCGTTATGCTTCGTTCCCATGGACCCTCTCTCTCTCTCTCTCTCTCTCTCGGCGCTCCTCTTCTTCTTCTTCATCTTCTTCATCTTCTTCCTCTTCTTCCGCCCACCTATACGTGCGAGCGCGAAACCGTATGTGCAGCCCTTTTGCGCTGCACGCGTATTCTTCTGTAACCCATTTCCATGCGAGTGATAGCAGCGAAAATATTTCGGAAGTCGAGAGCGTGATGAGAGAGTACGCGCGGACTTCGTTGCTGAGAAAAAAAACCTGCCACAGACGGAATGCCGTCGCTGCCGCCGCCGCTGCTGCTGCTGCTGCTGCTGCACACACTCGGCTCGCACTCGTAAAACTTATTGCCGATAATTAGGAGCTGGCCAGCTTGAATTACAAAGTGTTGATTCAATCTCTTCTGTCTGCTGCCGCTGAATTTTATTGTGCACCGGTATATACCTGGGTTATTCCGTGCGGTTACTGCGGCCATGGCTTATAACCAGCGCGTTCAAACACGATTTGTTGTTGCGCACCGACTTTTTTTTTGCTGCACCGATCGCGCGCGGCCCCCTCGACGTTCTTTACCGAGTTGATCGTTATGGCGATAAAACGAAAACGATACTGCACCTGCAGGTTGTTGGTGGAATTCATCCTTGATTCGTGCGCGAATTGATAAAACGATAGGGCGTATATTTAAAATGTACGCTTCAGTTTTTGCGGTGTACCCTGCGTACTACGGTACGCTTTTAAAGAGCATGGAATTTTGACGTTGTATAAGACGTTTTCAGTGTGCAAAATGATGAATGAACTAATTGGTATAGCTGATGCATTAAGTCTGAAATTCTTTTGATCAAAATTATAGTATGTTATATAAATTAAAATATTATAACTGCATTTCTTATGATTATAGACTATTTTATAATTGAGAATTAACATTGAATTATTCTGTTGGACTCATAAACATTGCTTTTCTTGAATACCAATTTATACAGATGTAATGAATTCAGCGAATCAAACGGATTACCTTTGCGACAAAAATTTATGAACAGGTACTATGAATAACATGCGTTAATATGTCATAAATTTCTTTGGTAGCACTGTCAAAGCTTAGCCGCGCGACGACAAATCAAATCGTATGATCGTATTCAACGAGCCACCCAAGAGTCATAATATTTGCTTGTATAATGTCATTGAATACATGAACTTCGGTACACCTACAAGGTAAAATTAGTTGCAAAAGTGAAATACTTTTTATGCGTTTCTTTTTTCTTTTGCATAAAATAAGACCCTAGTATTCTTTTAATTTAATAATAATAGTTGCTACAACAAAAATCCTCGGAACCCGAATAAATTAAGTTCTGTAAATCAAATCTAAATTGGCATTCGCAAAAACAACCGTTTTATAAATTCTTTCACATAAATAGACCGTGGTTAGTATAATAAAGGCTTTGAATAAATATAGATAAATTAAAGTCATTTATTTCGTATTTTGACATGCAAAACCCAATTAATTTTACAGCTTTTTGAAGATAGTTCTCAAAGCACTAATTTCTAAGTTCTGTAATCGCGTCTAATAGTTTCAACCCATGCCTAATTTCTCCCAAACTTTTATGAGTGCACGTTACGATTGAGGTTTGGAAGTCACTCTACCGATATGTATAATCGTCAGTAGAGTATCGAATTTTAACGAATAAAATATATTAAATATACCAATTATTAGAGTATTGCATAGATTTTTATCATATTTGAATGTTCTATAATTTATCATAAAAAGAAAATTTATACGTAAGAACAGTACTACAAACATATTTTTACCTATATCCTTCATATTTCGATTGTACTTAATAAATTATACTATAATTTATACTATAATTTCGTCCCGCCTATATATAATTTACAAAACTAAACAAAATGACTCAGGTAATTAAACCGCAGTTCCCTTGATTCACCAACCTTGTAAGTTTCTCAATTTACATTAAAGCTTTTCGCGCGGGTAGCTCAAGCATATAATCCACTTTAATACTTTCAAGATCTTAATCACACGTCCAAATCACCGTTTCACAATTCCATATGTATATTTATAGAGAAAAAAAAATTTTAAACTTCGCTTTGATTATCGATCGATTCAGCAAAATGATCGATTAGATTTCGAAACAGGCAGCAGCAGCAGCTTTCACAATTCGAACGAGAGCAGCACGCGCACGAAATCACCGGTATATAAAAATAGGAATACTCGGCCGACTCCACTGGCATAGCTCATCAGGGAGCCAGCCCTAATGGCAATATAAATGCACACCCGCCGCAGTAGTAGTCATTTAGTTCTGGCCGTCCCAAATATTTGTTTCCGCATATGGGTGGAATATCGCGCGCCGCCGCGGCTTCCATAGAAACAAATAGCAAAGGCTGCAATAAAGCTAGTTAAGTATATATATCCTACGCTTCCTCGAGCCACGTCGTCTCTCTCTCTCTTTCTCTCTCTGGTCGGCCACTATATAGAGCTATGGTTTCATCCTATATCCCCGCCCCGGCATACATGCACCAGGTCAATCATTAAAGGGGATAAAGTGTCAATACGGCAGCGGATGGCGGCCGGCCAAGCAAAACGTAGACATTAAAGGAAATGACGTGCAATCGTAGAGGAGTCGCGCGCGCGTGCCATTTTTATGTAAATCCCCCGCTACTCGACCCGACTAAAATATTGATTTTAAGCCGCAGATCGCTGCCGAAACCCGCTAACCACCCCGGAGCCAACGCGGCCAAGTATATTTATTTATGAAAAAAAAAGCGCCCGCGCGCCACAGCGGCTATAATCGAGGGAGGAGAGATTTCGACACGGGGGCATTAGTCGGTTGCTGCACGCGCGCAACGAACGAGCTGGAGACCCCTGCGCAATAAAAGATAAAAAGCAAGAAACAAGGAGTGGAGGGGAAAGGAGAGAAAGAGAAAGAGAATACGCCTCGGGGATGTTACAATGTCGTTTTCTCCTTTTAATTGGTTATACGACTCGTGCGCGCGCGCGCGCGTGTGTGTGTGTGTGTGTGTGTGTGTGTCTTTCATTCCCTGTCTTTCCAATCCGTCGCGGCTTTATACGACACAAGGAATAAGGCCGGGGCCTCACGCGGGGAGATCGGTATTTATTGGCGCGTTCGCCGGAGACGTGTCAAGGTCCTGCTCGTCCTGGATATTGCTCTTGGAAGCGACGGCGGCTACGACTACGGCGGCGGCGGCGGCGGCAGCGCGAGAAGAGGGGGCGTGAGAGAAAGAACTGCGCGCCGGACGAGCCAACACTGCTAGCGCTTGGCTGCTGCCGGCGGAGCCGTGGAAAAAAAATGTATATCCGAATGGTCCGGTGCTTTGGCTCCCGTGGCCAACTCTAAAATCGACGAGCAGCACAGAAACAAAGAGAGAGAGAGAGAGAGAGAAAGAGACTGAACTCGTAAGAACGGCGCCCTGTGTTTACGACCCGACGGGAGCACATCTCTAAAAAGCAGGTACGCACGGGTAGAAGCGCGCGCGCGAGCCCAGAGCACCGACAATAATTCCACCCGGGCCGTGCGTTTCTTTTCCCGGCTGCGCTTGCTGCTGCTCAGCTGCAGCCTACTGCACGTGTATATAATTCGGGACCTAGACAAGGATAATAAGTTGGACGAACGAGTGGGGAGCTACAGACCCGAAATGTTATTCTCTCTTTCTCTCTCTGCTCGCATGATCCGCAGACTCGCTCGTAAATCTCGCGACTACAATCATCCCCGCGCGAAATCACTTGGGGGCCAATATAGCCACCACCACCACCGGCTCTGGACGCACCGAGTCCGTTCACCCCTTACTAGGAAGTGCGGCATGAACCCGCGCGTGAGAGTTGCTGCTGCGGTGGCCGCGCGCAAAGTCGTCGATGGTTGCTGCTGCTCTGCTTATTATATACACCACTCTTCCCCTCCCCCGTATATATGTACGCCCTGTGTGCGCTCATGGAGGAGCCGAGTTTTTATCGCTAATCATTGCGAGCATGCACAGTTGATATTTCTGCCGTTGCACTTGCAAAATTCGCACGGGCCGTCAAAATGTTACGGCTTCTCCACTAATCGAGTCTGTGGTTATGCTAGTAGCGAAGTTCGCATTATGTGTGTGTACACCAACATAGTTTGACACGTATATATGTTAAATGCAAAAATCAGAATACAGCAGTCTTGTATTTATAGCGCTTCTTCATGACTAATAAAAGTTTTTGTCAAAATACCATAGGAGCTGCTCTCTTACAAAATTATGAACAATTTTATTTCTAATTCCCTAATATTCTCGATGGAAACAGCTCCTGCAGCGCAAACGAACTCGGCTGCCTTTATTAGCCGGGCAGCAAATATGCACCGGGGAGAAGCGAATGAAGTAAAAGGGTTCAGCAACCGGTATATAATTCTCTCTTCAATTAACTCCTCTACCATACCAGTGGCAAAGATGCGCAGCTGCAGGTGCAGAAATGTGTATTATACCTATTATGCATATTATACAAATCGCATGAAGTTAATAAACATTCCGGATAAGAGTTGTTCCTAAACTGTTACGCTCATCAAGATCAACTAATGTTTGCGTATATACGTTTCAGTTCTATATTTGCGTTGCGAACATCTCTAATAGCTAACTTACCGTCTACAAATATCATATATATATATACTTTTTTCGAAAAACCAAAGGACCAAAAAAGCATGCAGTTGAAAAAACGTTGGTTGCGCTATAATAATCTGGAAGGGTTTGCTGTTTGCTCCGCACCGCAGCGCTAGCCAGAGAGAGAAAGAGCTCAGCCAGACCAAGATCCAGCAGCATATCTTTAGTTAAAGAAAAACACAGGGTCTAGAAGCGTTTATCTTATACGCTTTCGCATTACGAGAGAGAGAGAGAGAGCAATCTCAGTCTAGGACGTTTCTGGGAAGCCCGTGCACCGCGCGGCGATTCCTCCAGCTCATTGCTCGCTAAATCGCGCTGCACTTAAACTCCCCCTTTCCCGAGAGCTATCTCCCATAACGCGCGCTCTATTACCTACGAGTGTATGTACAAGTGTGAGCGCAGCGCTACACGTATATATAGGAGCGAAGAGATTTCGGCTGTAGAGGGTGAAAGTGTGTGCAGCAGGAGCCGCAGGAGCAGCAGCAGCAGCAGAAGCAACGCGCGACCTATAAATCCTTACTCTCGAAGCAGCGGTCCCAAACTCTTCCCGGCGGCCGAATTCGCTGCGTACGGAATTCCACTGCCTCTCTCTCTCAGAATTGGCCGTCGATTTGGCACAATTAAAAAAAAAGAGGGGTTTATATATACGAGCGGAGGCGGCTAATAATAGGTAGGTTAGCTCAGACATCGACTCTCTCTCTCTCTCTCACACACACACTGAGTGACAGCTCCTTCTCTGACCTCTCTCCCACAATGCTCCCTAATCTCTCTCGCAGCGAACTCATTCTCTCGTCTTCTCTCCCTCGCGCATATATATACTACACGCGCACCCGGACTGCAGCCACAGAGAGAAAACAATTTAAGTGTTTACGCCGAGCTGCCTCACGGGCTCCAGACCTATTTCTTTTGCACAATTCTCGCCTGGTGTATATATATACCATTTGATCGCTTATAATTTTCCCCTCTCTGGATTTGGTTTTTGCTTCTATACCGGCCGAGGCGGTGCTCGCGTCTCTCTTCGTTTATAACGGCGATTTTCTAATCGATCAAAGCCCTAAGTACCAATCTCTGCGGCCAATTTCTTCTATACCACCCCCCTCCGAGAATTTAACTCCTCCGAGATGTTTTTAATGAAAATTGTCGAAATTTATCACCGAGCTGCCAGCGGATTCCTCGTTTTCTTTCGTTCCCGCGATTAGCTTCTTATATACATCGAAAGTCGACACCAACTCCACGGCCGTATTCGATTCAGAATATAAGCAAAATTGTTCATTTTCACGCAGCCATTATTAACGCCAGGTCGGCTGATAAAAACACGAATTTTATCCCAGACTCGTCTCATCGAACGAATTTCCCCGCGTATATATACACTGATTGCGTGCCAACACGATTTCCATTTAAAACCAATTCCATCCGATACGCTGCACATACCACATGCAGCCTGCATTCTTTCTGCAGCGAATTCGAAAAGCGTTTACAAACCATTTGCTGGAAGACGTCGCGCGCGTATAGTCGTCGCGTCCATAAAAGCCGCGCCGTACACGCCGCATACACACGGCAGTCTAAAGTTAAAAAGGAACGCAAGCGACAAAGGCTCGAGAAGCCCCAAGAGTACATATATATATATATATATATATATATAAGATAGCATTGTAAAGTCGTTGAAAGGAACTGCACGCGCCTGCATCCTTATATACACACACAGAGACACACATAGATGTATGTATACAAGACAGATCCAAAGCCGGAGGCAGCGGCATAGCGAGCGCATCTTCACGCGCGTATATTCACCGGCAGTCCTTTATTGTCGAGGTGTGTCTCGTCTAGTATCGAATAGCGTACACCCTCGACTGACTGCGCATAGATCCTTCTATAACACCCCTATTGTATACCGGGGCAAGGATCGGTGCGAGAGTCTCGAGAGAGCTTCCAGCTCATCGCGCATAGCACTCGATTCTGCTGCTGCTCGTTAAAGCGATCCCGCAAAGCAAGAGAGGGAGAGAGAGAGAGCTGAACACCTCCGTCTATAGATATATATAGGCGCCTCGTTGCCCAGCCGCCGCCGCGCAATCCCCAAATGATCCCTTAACAGTTTCCGACCGCAGTGTAGCGCACGTCGCTTACCGCTACCGCATAGACGCATTCACTCTATGCACATTATACGATGCAGGTATACAAATCTCCTTTTTCCACCCCGGCCTGCGCATCCTCTCAATTGCACTCGACATTATACGCACTATACCCACCTTTTTCTGGATAGGATATATATATATATATATATACTGCAGAGACACGCTGTGAGCTGCTGCGGAGTACAATATGACGCGCGCGGCTCTCGCCGTCCTCGAGCGCTCCTCTCCGAGTGTATACATGTATACAAAAAGGCAAGAGAGCTGCGACAAAGGCGCGACAAAGTCCAACACCGGTAGGACACAAGGACCCGCTGCTCAAGGCAAACAATACAACGCGCCGAGATCCTCCGTATATACAGTGCACCTTTTCCAGCTCTCGCAGCTCCCTTCCTCTATACTCCTAATTCTTCTTCCAGCTCGGTATTCCACCTCCTGCGCCGATCCCCACAATTGCTCTTTTCTTGGGATGCTGCTCTTTTCTTGAGAGAGATCGTCGACGTCGCCTCTCTCGCTTACTCGCTCTCCTCGTCGACTGCAGTGCAGTAGTATACGCGCGTGCATGCGGCGATGAAATCAAAATTTTCGGCCTCTCGAGCGTGAATAGTGGTTGCACTCGCTCCAGCTCTTTTTTCCTTCGGTCGGCCGTTTTGTAGCGATTCTCTCTCTCTCGGACCTCTCGCTGAGCCACATAGATTCTCAAGGGGAAATGTCACGGTGGTCCTCTGACCTCGAGAAAGGGAGAGAGAGGAGACACTCGTACAGCGCTACTGTGTGCTGGAGCTGCTCGCACTCCAAAGTCCACGGGCGGGGGGTCTACTTTTGCTCCCATTACTTTTCAGACGCGCCGCCGCTTTTTCTCATTTCCCCTTTCTTTGCGGCGCAGTCGGCAGCTATTCTCTATTCACGTGCAGCCATAGCTTCTCGGTTACAGGTCTCTTGTGTGATCGCACAGAGGCAAAGCTGCTTCGTTGCATTGCTGCGCTAATCATAAGCAGAGGATAAAAGAGAGGGGTAGTATACTGCACGTCGTACGTGTATATATATATATATATATATCTGGAGCTTGGAATATTTCAGAAGCCGGAGTCAAGTGGCTGCGCCGTGGATCGTATTATATAGCCCCGCAAGTACGCCATTGGGCATGATTCTTTTTTGGAAGGATTTTCGACTGCCAAAGAGAGAGAGAGAGAGAGACCCCAAGTTCGAGAACTATATGGTACCATTCGCCGCGAGCGTCCAAATTACACCTTACCCGCCCGCTTTTATTGCTTGCCCGCAAGCCCCCTTAAGCTTAGCTTCTTCTTCTTCTTCTTCCTACAGCTCGCTCGACTTCTCTCCCTTTTTCTTGCTTTTTTCCTTTTTTTTTTTTTCAACCATAAGAATTTTCATGTTTACCAATTTGCGTCTTCCTCTGGTCTTTTTTTTTTGGCGTTTCGAGAAACCACGCTGGTGCCTTCTTTCGCAGCGTTAAGGTGTCTGTGACACCTGGCAATTACCGTTACGTTGTAACTCGCTTCGCTCTCGAGATGGGGGAGGGTTTATTTTTAGCTTCGATTCTTATTTCGCTCGTATTGATTGTTATATTAATTGTGTTTGAAACTTGGCTTCCTGGAATCGATACTCAATTAGGCATTTCGCATATAAAGTTAAAATTTGACGTTAACGCATGCCACAAAAGGTAAAGGGTTAGCGCGTTACTTATCGTCTGCATGTTTTTCGCAAAACAATTAACCTCTTACGCTCTATAATTACTGTATTACTAAAAATAAACCATAAATAATTCATTGATTTTCTGTATTAATTAATAGAAAATCCCACGGTAACTGGTCGTGTTGTTAAGGGGCACGATAACTAACGCACTTACCCTAGGCTTGTGCCAGCGAATGATGAACAATAAAAAGCTTTAAGCGTAATAAATAAAGTTGGTACGAATTGGTACGAATTGGTACTGAAATACAATTGCTTCTATTGCTTGTAAGAATTTCTTATAGAAGTTATAGTAATGTATAAATCTATTATTAAGATACTGTAGATAAGTATTAATCGATTACAAACTCGGCAATTCACTTCGTGTTTACATCCATTTATGAATAATTTACATTTCTTAAGCAAAACCTCTTAAAGCTTATCCATTTGTATTTTATAAAGTCATAAAATAGTATGTACATATACTTTCCATCTCTACATGACGATAAAGGAGCAAAGTGATAACTGTTACGTCTTTCTCGGTAAACTTAATGTAGAACAGAACAGAACTACCAGCAATCAGTCGGGACAATTACTATAAACTTCAAAAGGCAATTACACGATGTACTTACAATAAAAAAGACAAGTATACACGTGGGACATTACCATAAGTTGCAAAAATCACAGGACATCTTCAGTTAAAACATTCCATCATGTGACGATTGAGAATGAATAAATAAAATAGAAAAAGTACATTAAACAAATATTACACAATAGTTTTAAAGCAAATTTTTGTCAATACAAAAATCGATATTTCTTCTCTAAATTGTAAAGCTGCAGCTATAAAGCATTTGAAATATTCGTTGTTGGAGAAAAGATTACAGCCAGCTTAGCGATACAATCCTTATTTCACAATAGAAACCAATCAGTCTCTTCATCGTTTAAAATAACTCCCGCACAACTCACAAATAATACTAAATTCTAACTTACGCCTCAAAATCGTTTAATGATTATCTGACATTTAACATATTCAAAAGAGCCGAACACTACAATTTTCGGTGCAGGACGACGAGAGCGTTTTTGTTCGTCAAAACTTTTTCAAATACTCACACACGCGCATAGCACAGCAACGCAACGTCACTGCGCCGAAAAAGAGCATTATTTACGACATTAAGGGATTACGAGAAGAATAAAGATGTTTGAAAGGAGCTGGCGCGCAAAGGCGATGTAGAAAAGTTAGGCGCATTGTTTTGGCTGTGGAATGACGGTCGGCGGACAGAGAAAAAGAGAGAGAGAGAGAGAAAGACAGGGGGGCCAGGTGTAAACTCGGAATAGCGTTTGGCTGTCGATCCGCTATTTAGTACGAGATCAGTCGTAAGAGATTAGGCGAGAAGAACTGCTGGTATATATACAAGTGAGGGAAGGGTATGCGCAAGCAGCTCAGGCCGCGATAAAAGATCGGCGCGCGCGCAAGTTTCTACCGTGTGTGTGTATACACGCGGCAGAGGAGATGAAGGCGCGAGGAGAGTTCGTCTCTCCCTTTTCAGACGGCTCAATAGAAATCCCAATTAATTCGATTGGATTGGAGGCAAAGAGAGAAAGAGAGAGAGAGAGAGAGGAGGGGATGACAAGCTATGCGCATAACTATATACATATATGACTCGGCTGAAAAGGGGCAGAAAGGAAAAAAAGAAGAAGGAAGGGCACTGCAGAATAGAAAGAAAAGAGAGAGAAAGAGTCAGAGAAAGGATTGCCGCGGTTCGCCTATTCATTGGGAATTTTCGAAGGGCCACGCAGCCCGTGTTTGACACAACCCGACAAAGGTGGACGCGTGCAAGAGTTGCAACGTCCCATTCCTTTGAGGTGTACACACACGCATCACTCGTATAGCCTCGGCGGCGTTATACCCCCTCGGGAACTAAATAAACTCTCTCTCCTCTCTCTCTCTCTCTCTCTCTCTCTCTCTCTCTCTGGGCAACCGCGGAGAGAGAGAGAGAGAGAGAGAGGAGAGAGTGCGCTTATATGCGAGAAAAGGAAAAATCGGTGGGAGGGGACGCGACGAGGAGTGGGCAAAAGAACCACTAGCTCGTCGTATAAGAGATGAACGGAGAAGAAGAGAGAGAGAGGGCGGTCGCGCTCACCAGGAGAAAGAGAGAGAGAGAGAGAGAGGGAGAAGCTGCTATAATAGTCGGCGTCTTTATGATTAGCATTGTGAGCTCCTCGATGAATGTAATTGTTGTCCGCGGACGACGTGGGGCCTTCTCTCCCTCCCTCGATCTCTCTCTCTTTCTCTCTCTCTCTCTCTCTCTCTCTCTCTCTCTCTCTCTCTCTCTCTCTCTCTCTCTCTCGGTCCTTCTTGTGTATAACCTTTTCGGGACCGCGCGCGGGGCGCGCAAAGGACTCGTGCTGGCTCTCTTCCTCTCTCTCTCTCTCGTATGGACCCACAATGCGGCCGCAGACCGACAACTATGCGAAGCACGCGTGTCGGGCCCCGTTCCCCTCTGCACTACCCCCTCTCCTGCAGGCCTCGGCTCCACGCGTGCAGCTTGTTTTGTGCTGCAGTGGTGCGGCTCGCGTCGGGCCTCGTTCTCTCTCTCTCTATCTCTCTCTATCTCTCTCTGTCTCTTTCTGCCGCGAGTGTATTGCGTAAACCTCGTCCGCCTATATATTTATAATGCAATATTGCCCGAGCGCCTGGTCTCAAAGAACCGACGACGACGCCAAGACATACGGGGGACATGAGCCGGGCGAGCTGCCCCGGGTCCGCGTGCAGTTGCAGTCGAGCGCTCTGTCTTCACCTTTTATGTGACATCCTCCATATACATGAGACCAGCTATCATCAGCCCTTGCTTGCGTGCCCCATTCTTGGAGCACTTGCACCTACCCTTGGTCATCGGATAGAGCTGCTATTCGACCCCTTATACAGTATTGGTTCAAAGTGACGCGATGGACTTTGCAGAAAGAGAGTCCTTTATGTGCAAGCCGTGGATTACACACACGATGCGGCACGCCATTTTGTTTCTTGAAGGAGAAATGGAACTCTGCCATGATCTGGATTTGGGGACTCGTATGAGCCTCGAATCATGAGAGTGCAGTACGAGATACAAACAAAAATGAATGAAATAGGATAAACGAATACTTGAATTCACATTGTACGAACGAATTGTATATATATGTTTTTTTATATCGTAAAAATTTCTTGAATATGATTTATACTACAGGTCTAGCAGCAATTAAGTCTGTAATGCAACGAAGCGAATGGCCAGAAGCTAGTCAGAAGTTATATGGTTGTCAAACATTATACATTAACCCATTAATGACCAAGACCCCGAATTTTCAACAACTTTTTCAAGGCTTTTTTTCAACTAAAATAAAGTTTGAAAAAATTTGAAAAAAATCATATCCGACGTATTTTGAGCTGTTCTTTCGAATGGTGATACCGATTTTTTTTATTCCTGCAAAAAAATATGGCGTGTTTTTCACGAAAAAAAGTTAAAAAATTTGGAATTTTCAACTTTATGAATTTTTTTTCATACGGAAAATGCAATGACAGTAATTCAAAATCCTGTAAAAAAGTTCAATCGATGTTCAAATATT
>UELV01181246.1:9467-33584 GCA_900490015.1 Megastigmus stigmatizans
TTTTCGAGGGTCGCACATCCCCTTAACAATGAGAATCTTATCCGTTTTGCTATTTTTTTCTGTTTTTTTTTTAGCTATACATGCCGTGCCTTTCGTATTGTGAGCGAAGTCGGGAAGAAAAATAGCCGCGCGAAAAGGGGAAAAAGCGTGATGCAAAGAGTCCTTTGAAAATACCTTGATACATCTACTTTTAGATTACTTTAGTCTTTCGATGGGATTCTCGAAATTCGAATGTCGCATGCTTTTTTGCTTTTAAAAGTGTACATTAACGATGCCAGTTGTGATTATATAAATTCGCGTCTTTATAGTTACTTAATAAGTTTACTTAATAAATTATTTTTCATCCGATAAAAATCAAATTATTATAGCGTAGCTAATTAACTTCTTCGGAATATAAATTTCACTATAATATAAAACGAAAAGTTCTTCCTGTATAATTAATAATTAATTAATAAATATTAAATAATTATTATATATAAACGAACACGTCTGTCCAATATTCTTCTTGATACATCTTGTGGTTAATGACACGTTCAATATTATTTCCGTTACATAATGCAGTTAATGTTTTCTTAATGTTCTTTAACTTTGGTAGTTCTCCTCCAATTTTTCGTATAATTTTTCATTTTACATCTTTGACGTTAATTTTTAAATTATCATTACTTAAATGGGCTCATAATGAGATTTAAAAAAAAATATTATATAATCAAGTTCAGGAATCTTTCTCTTTGGATTATTACCTTATTGACTTCACTGTCAAACTTTCTGCTATAAAAAAAAGTAATACTTTTGTCTCGATTACGAAGCATAATATCAAGTCACTAATAAACGTGAATTTGTTTGAGATAATTGAAAAGTATTCCATTTATTAATACAATTTATGAAGAGATCTTGATCTTTTAGTAACAAAACTTAGCTAAAATTCAAGTCCTAATAATCTAGTTTCGTAAAAAGTTAACCCCAAAAGAGTAAAAAATATTTCTATTATATCAAATTTGAACCTTAATGTTTATGAATACCTCAAGCTTTATTGAATAAAAAATATTTTTATTCTTTTGGGGGTTGTCAGTATTCAATATTATTTAGTGCTTCAGAATAAGTGAAATAATGCCTTAAACTCTCAAAAAATATATGAGGATCTTCTTTCGTCGGCTCGCGTATATCATCGCGGAGCTCCTCTCAACCGGTAAAACCAACGTCAAAAGGCCAACTCCAAATTATCTGCACGCGAAAATTCCGTGCCTCTGAATTCCGTCCTTCTCAGCCCGATAATATCGCGTTCATGACCCGTTTGGAGTCCCAAAGTACATACACACAACCCGTCTCTCTTGGTCTCATGTCTCTCTCTCTCTCTCTCTCTCCCTCTCTCACAGCCTGGAATGGATTTACGAGAGCTCGTATCCAAAGAAGTTACGTTTCTATTACACGCCGTGTGTACAGGTATACAGCGACGAAGAAGAAAAAGGCTATGTGCTGGGCAACGCGGCCAAAGTGTATTAAGCGTCCTTTAAGCGACGCTCGCCGAGCGAAATATTATGCAAACGGCCCGAACTTGTCATATAATCTCGTAGGTCGTCGTCGTAGTCGTCGTTTCCCCACGCCATTATCTTCCGCGTCTTTTAACGGCGCGAGTTGTAAATATTTTGAGGATCGCCGTGAATGAGAGACGATCCGCGATGCGCGTGTTGTGCAGTATATATCCGCGGCGGCGAGTGCGTGCAGGTTACGGTTGATTTTTTACTATCCCATAAAAGATATTCTAGTGTGTTCCGCCACCGTGGCACCGAGAGATACACCTCAGTAATTTAGGACATATATATATATATATATACACGGCTTGTACGAGCGTGAGCCTCGTGGCGCTTTACTGTTATGCCAATATTAAAAGGAAAATTAGGAGCAGATGTTGAGGTTTATATATATATGGGACAAAAATAGCGGTGTCGTACATGTATATATGTATAGGAATAATTAACCGGTGTGAGCTGATGTGCAAAAAGGATGATTTCTAATGTCTCGCGGAAAGTCGAATAAATAACCGTATAGTTGATTGGGGCTATCGGGAATGACGCGCGATGATAAATCGAGAGAATACGATCGGCTTGGAAAGTGCACCAGCTCGTTGTTTCTCTCTCGGTATGTACCGCTGCCGAATGAATAATTTCAATGTCAAATCTATTTTATTCCCCGCTCTCGGCTGCTGCTGCTGCTGTTGCGGTGTGCACCAGGGGGATTTTCCGCGTTATATACACACGACGCGACATAAAACGGCGACAATTTTAATTTCGGCAATAATTCTCGGCCACTCGTTACGTAAATCACGGCGTTTAATTTAGGACGTCATAAAGCAAGCGCAAGCGAGTCCGCGCGAAAAAGGGGGAGAAAAAATGACGGGACGCTGCTGCAAAGGAAAAAAAATGCCTCGCCTCTACTAACAAATCATAAATTAAAAACTTTCTCCCGTATCGTGCTTATACTAGTGTATATATACACGACGCCTTCCTCTCTCGACGACGACTACATCGTGTGCCTACATACACGGCTTACAGGTATATAACAGCTGTATTTATCGGCGTCGAACAAAGTGTCTTTACCTCCCTCTTCACCTCTCGAGTGCGCATATATACAGCTTGTAACGTTTCTATTGCGGCGAGGAGAGAGAGAGAGAGAGTGAGCGATCACCCGCGTGAGTCTCTCTCGCGACAATAATTACTCGCGCGCTTCACGATATTCTAATGAATTTTCCTGCACCTCCTGTCCGGAGAGAGTGAGAGAGAGAGAGAGAGAGAGAGAAATTTTTGAGTTATATCGGAGAATGTGTGCAGCGAGGGGGAGTCGCGCTTATTTAGCGGCGATTCCCCCCTCGACTCGTGATTCTATGTGAATAATTGGCGAGACTAGCGGTTTACGAATGGGTTATATACTGCGCGACAGTCTCGCGTGTGTATACACTTTGTGGAATTCCCCATACATCTTGCAATTTAATTCGGGTTAAGGAGATGCAATAGTGCTGAGCGCTAGAGAGACGCACGGAGAATATTAGCATATAATTTACAATCCGAAAGCAGCCGTTTATATATAGCTAATGCAGCGGTATAATCACACGATTTTAGCAGGTCCTGCAGTCTCGTGAAAATATCGAAAGTCCGGTATAATATGAGTGGAATCGTAGAAAGGTCAAAGTGTGCGAGTTTTTCATGAGAAGTAAGCTCTTAAGCGGAAGTATATTAGTAAAAGAAGTACACGGGAGAAAGAGCGTGAAATCCGTAGTTTCGGAGCGTTATTTTCTATACCGCAGCAGCCACGGCTCGCGTTCGAGATCGTTATTCCTCGAGCGCTGTCCACGCTAAGGCTCTAAATCCTCGAGTGATTCATGCTCGGGAGATTAGTTTCGTTTGTGCCCCCGCGAGAGTAATGACTCGAGCGCTTCGATGCTAGGAAATTGATATAAGTTGTGCGCTAGCTCTTCGGACGAGCTCTGCAAGATCGATTGCTTGTAATTAATTTTTTCTTTTTCCACCTTACTCTCGCCGCGGATCTTTTTATATGTATCGGGACGTTTTGTCTTTGTGTGCGGGCAATTTATGCGTTTATCTTTTATAATCAAACTCTCTGTATTTCATTAAGAACATAGAGAATAAGAGTAAACGTGTTCATCGTTGAACTTTGTGAAGATTAATATCTGAATTCTGAGCAATGGCCTCTCAAAACACACACTGACATACAACTGGCTCGGTCGCGACACACCACATTAAACCACGATCAACATCAGAGGCGATTCCCAAGAAAAGTAAAAAAAGGTGGAGCGTTTACGGCGAAAAGAACGAGCGTGGAGCGAAGTTTTAACGGGACCATTTTCTTAACGACCTCATTGACGAAACTTGCCTTGTCGCGTTTTGAGCCGCCACACGCAGCAGTTCCACTAACGCCTCTCCGGCGCCCCCAAAGCTCCGAGACACACACATACGCGTGAAACTTAATAGGATAATCCGATGATGAATACGCTAAGTATAAAAGAGATCGCCTTACGTAATTACGCAAGCGATAAGTCTTCGATCACCCTACTCGCGCACATCCTTTCTCTCTTACCTCTTATTTCTGTTGCGGTAGATGGGAGAACAGCAAAAACAGGTATAACTGCGGGTTGGAAGGTGGGAGAAAAATGAGTAACGAAGAAATTACTTAGCCCCGTGTCGTGGAGATTTATTCCCGCGCCGTATACGCAGGCAAAACACAGCTATACGCGGGTACTCGCGCGACGACCATTTTACTTTATCGGGGAAAATATTTTATATATAGGGGAGCGCGAGGATTATACGGTGCGAATGCGTTGCACCCCGCCGCAGATCCTCCTATTTGCGTCTGTCTTTCTCCGGTGCAGTTGATTTGATCGTTTAAAACTAAACTGTAGCTTCGTGATTTTCGTTGTTTTTTGTTTCGGTTCGGGACAGCGCGTGGTGAGGTATAATTATTATTATTAAGTAGACGTGGGAGAGCGAAATGTTGTTATATAAAGTGGCAACGCGCGAGATGCTTTCCACGCGGTATTAAGCTTAGTATATATGTATGTATCTAAATAAGAATTGCGCATCATATAAACGTCACCGCAGAAACGTTCTAACGTCGAAAATTGAGCTTGCATATCATTACATCACCCTAGAATTTCAGCAGTACTGTATAGTAGTGGATATATAATAATTTAAGAAAATCACGAGCGTTTAGGGATGCAAATGAAGTCGGTGAATTCCGTCAATGAAAACGCTGTCCTTGCGCCACTGCCGCTCAGCCGTGCTGCAAGACACAATTGCGCAGATTTTCCCCTCGCCGCAAGTAGCCCATATTGTGCTGACTCGCGCAAATCGGTTCATATCCAACGACTGTATCGGTATATAACTCTCCAGTTTCACTGGCATCGCGCAACTGGTGCGAAATTGCCAGTTGAGACAGCGACTAAGAGAGAGAGAGAGAGAGAGAGATGATTTTTCTCAGGAGACACCGATAATCACGAGCGCCGCGGTACTATAAGCGACGACGACGACGACAAGTGAAAATGCGCTCCCCCTCAAGAACTTTATAATCGCCTATCAACGTCGCCGCATTCGAACGTGGGAACGGTCTCGCGATCGTTTTTAATCATTTCATATACGATTAACTTGACAAACCCACGGAATATGCTTTCTATAATTATTCCCTGGCAGTCTTTCCGACACACGCCTTTATTATCGCATCTATCAAAATGAGAACGTTTATTAAGTGGACGCGTTTTACGAACAAAGCTTCATGCGCTTATACGAATATGACAAATGATATTCAGATATATCGGCGTACATAAACGACACTCGAGCGACAAAGAAAAAAGTAAATTCCACCTACAGCTATTAAAACAAGCCGGGACTATCAGGTCTCGCGCCTCTATATTAGCTTCCGTCCATAATGACGCATCTCCAAAGGCACCCACAGGCTATACACGCTAACGCAATTCAACGAGGGACCGATGACATTTTGCGCGACGCATAAAAGATGATCGCACTCGAGTGTCAGCGGTGCCGCGTGTCCGGGCAGTTTGCGATCGATCATCGTTAAAGGGACAGAGAGCAACATTGCAGAGCGAACCGATCCCTGAGAGAGGAGCTCTGCTGGCACGTTGCTGGCTTTTCATCCTCTTTACTATAATCCCATTCGCGCGACTCCCACGAATGTAGCTGTCTGCCTGCCCCTCTCTCTCTTTCTCTCTCTCGTGGGAAGCGAAATTTCGAATTCGACGCACATAAACCGATTTGAAAACAAATACATATATATATATTGTGTGGCGAAGCTTCGCAATGGTTATTTATATATCGAGAGCCCCAACCTTCGACACTCGCGGAAACTGTATAATTTCCGCCCATAATATTTCTCCCCAGGCATTACCGTAATGCGCGCGTGCGCGCGAGAGAGAGAGGGAGAAAGAGAGTATGTCTCTCTTGCTTCCTGCTTTATATCCGAGCGGTGGAGACGGAGAGCGACTATTAATCTCGAACTTGTCTTCTTCTTTTGCAGAGATCGAAGCTCAGGAGGCGTGCAAGTGGCTGCGGGCCGCCGGCTTCCCCCAGTACGCCCAGATGTACGAAGGTGAGTGAAATTGCGGTCGTTTATATATATACGCGGCGCTGCTGCACCGTAATTAATTGCTAATTAGCTGAAATTAACGATTTTTTCTTCTCCTCGTGTGTGTAATCTCTTTTTTTCTCCTCCTCGGTCCCCTGCTGCACTGTCTTTCTCCGCAGTCACTTTTTTTTTGTATACGGTGTTTTTAAAATGTCGTTTCTCTCGCGTGAAACTTTAGAATGGCCATCGCGGAGAGAGATAAATTGAGCGATAGTAGCCGAGTGATAAGTCGCTTCTTTGAGGGAGAGAACCGAGGGACGCGCGCGGCTATTATTTACGCTTTAAAAAATAAAACGTTTACGAGCTTTGCACCCTTTTGGAAAACGAGTTTCGCTGAAGCTTTCTTTGACAATTTATAATGGAGAATTTTGTGTAAAGCCAACGTGTATAATTTTGTAAAGCGAAACTTGTATATATATATACAAGTTTTAGGGATGCACAAAGCTAAAATGAGTTTAAAGTATCCTAGAAATGCAGTTGTACGGATTTATAAGGTGTAGGTTTTTAGAAAAAGTTTCAATTAATGAGATACAAGGTAAAAAAAATTTATCGCGACATCTGTAAATCCCAGCTGACGTCTCGTTTTAAGAACGACGGATTAGGTCGGTGCAGGTGGTCCCTTTCCAGCTTTAAGATTCAGATTTCCAGTGTCGTTAAAATTGTATAAATATAATACCTTTGTATAAAATACCTTTCATTTCTGTTCTTTATCTTCTGATTTCTATAAATCTTGCGACTTAGTGCTCTCTTACACACTTTTTACTAGCAAATCAACATAAATTAGAAAGTACTTATATAAGACGGTATAAAACACTTTCATTAATTAATTTCTATATATATATTTAGCATTAAAATGGTTTCTCATTGTAGCATAAATATATTGCCAATAGTATTTCATATAAATATAGGGTAATTAACCCTTAAATGACACTGGGGGTCTGAAATACCCCATGTGTCATTTATGTTATTATTTTGACGTGTGTCAGTTAAGGGTTAACATTGATGTAAATAGTCAATTTAAATATAAACTCCCTCTTGTACGTGTGGACCTCTCATCCAGTGTTAATTTATTAGCATATTAAAAGATTAACAAGAAAAAAATTAATCTACATCGAATTGAAATTGAAAGTAGAAAGATCGACGTGAGTCACCCGTATACAATCATCAATATACGATCTTGATGACTAGAGAGAGAGAGAGAGAGAGAGAGAGAGAGAAATCCGCGCGACGTGGGTGATATCCGTATCGGATGCAACAGACGTTTCTTGATTGAAAAGACAAAGGCCCTTGGTGTTCGGAGTTGTGGACACCCTTTGATGTAACAAGCACGAAATTCGGCGAGCTCCACGAGGATTTAGCAGCCGGGCGGCCGAAACTAATATACAGAAGTCCTCTTGTGCTCTCTGTGAAGCTGCGACGCTTTCCCGGGCCTGCCACTGACAATATGCTTTTTTTTTTCTTTCCATTCTCTTCGTTGTAACGACTCGCCTTTAATTTGACCGCTGAAAGCTGCCTTTATGTCCTTTTATAATAATGGACCACTCTAGAAAATTTCTCGCGACAATTGACGCAACTCGATATTCGGCATCTAACCTATTCTATTCTCTATAAGCTACATATTTCCATGTATAAAATCGAGTATTCTTCAACGCTCGTAGCCGCAAATTAACAATTTCATTGCGTCCGCCGCGCAGCCAATCTTCGAACGATTCAAAGGATCTCCTTTGCATAATTTTCATTGATGTTGCGACACATATACACGCGCTGATAATCAATGCTTATACGCAGTATGATTTATGCCAGCGCGAATCTGCGTAAGAAAAGCTTGCCCTTTTTTTCTGAGATAGCCCGGCGACGAAATTTTATATGTATATATTGCTCGGCCGCGGCTGCCGATAAATATTCTTGTGCAATCTCGCCATTATTTAACGTCCTCCGCGAGGAAATCTTTTCACCTGAGGTCCATTTTCGGACTGTATATACGTGTGTACAGCGAAGAGCGAGCTTACCATTGTTCAACAAGGTCGAAAATCACTCGTGCAAAGAATCGGCCATAGCGATATTCTTTCGTCGTCGCCGCCGCCGCCGCCGCCGCTCGCATGCACGGCCGCAAAAAGGCAATCGAACAAAAATCCCTCTCTGCAGCATCTCGCGTTTTCTTGTATGTACACATACCCAGACACACACACACACACGTTTCATGCATATAGTTATGTAAGCGGCGGCCAACGAGAGCAAAAGGTTTTTCAGAGGACAATACAATGGTCTATTAATAGAAGGGACGATAGCTGCCTCTCTCTCTCGCTTTTTCTTTTTTTTTTTTATTAATGCGAACAATACCGACAGTGGCATAATAAACGTCGTTGTTAAATTGCGAAATGCTGAATATCGCAAGGGGCATTGTCAGGGTCTTGTCGGTGCTTTGTTTGACCCTTTTTCCGCGTCTCTCTCTCTCTCTCTCTCTCTCTCTCTCTCTCTGCCGTTCGTTCCCTCTCTGACTCTCGATATATACGATGGACTCGTTCCTTTTTCTGACATTGAGCTCGGCAGATAATGTGGGCTATTTTGCGTTGAGCTTGAATCGGTTTTGAAAAGTCTTAGCTATATAGTCAATTGGCGTTGACTCGTAAATATTTTCTGATTCATGTCACCGTGGGTTAATTTAAACGCTGTATATACTATATACAACTGTAACATACATCGAACCATCATCACCATATTCAAACTTTGATAATAGAATATCAAATTAAAGCATCAATTTTAAATAAAAATCGTCAATGCCAATGATTGTCAAGTCGATCGTTTCGCAACATTCTAAAAATCCGCACATCAAACACACATACAGAAACAATGAGATAAGTGAGCAGAGAAGGCGAAACAAAAAGCGAAGATAATCAAGCCACTCAATAATTATATACCCGATTGTGGAGCACATGGCAGCGTCCATGAATAGTTCACGCAACGTTATTGGCACGTAATCGAACGCCAAGCGAGTCAATTGAAAGATATTAGAAGCCGTGAGGCACCGACTTTCTATATACCCGCCAGTATACATACATCTATATAGACATATCCAAGTCTGGTCTCGCGCGCGCGTGTTTGACAAGACGGTGACTAAACATAAATAGATCCCGACGTATAGTCGTGCAGCGGCTGCGGCAGTCTCGCGGATGTTGCGTACTTTGTGTGTGTGTGTGTGTGTGTGTGCGTGTATCAGGCGACTTCGTATTATGCCGCACGATGCCCTTTTTTCCTCTTGGCTCACTTTTTCCTATATGTATTCCTTTGCATGGCGGCACAGTGGTATATATGTATATACTTACGTCACGGGCGACACGCGAAACACATGTTTTCAATGCCATAACTATGTGGTTTTCGGTTGCGTTACACACATAAATCCTTTTGTTTTTGTTTGGTATACCGATGCTGCGATTGCGTGCCGCTGCTGCTGCTGATGTTTTCTGAATTCCGAACTATGGTTGTAGGTGTTAAATGGTTATTTGTTTATGATACGGAGGTGTGACCGGTAGCGTATCTACTGACTGATAAAAGGTTGATATGATTCTCGACACTTCAGATATGTCAAATTGTGAATTAAACTGTTTCGTTACCTTAATTCTCATGGCATCTCTTCAAATGATCCACTTTGCGCTATTTAAAGGCGCATCGAAAACGCACTTAAAAACCAAAACAAACACACATCCTGAAAAGTATTCATATTATTATACAAACGCCTCCAAAGTGCCAAAATTCGAGCAAAGAGAGAATAGCTCGAGACTCGTAACTAAAATAATCTCGATGAAAGCATCGATTGATACGTATAAAACTATATTTAATCCCTTCGTCGTTGGTCCAGCGGTAAAAATAGCCTGTGCGAAAGATAAAATGTAATTTTAAAAGCCGCGCGTCCTTGCGCGAGCGAAAAAAAAGAAGCGATGCCGCGATCGCACATACACAGCTATAGATACAGTTGATTACTATACCGGAGCTGCCGATCATCCATCGAGGCCTCTCCCAATGGGAGTTCCGACCGAAGGGCGGTAAACAAACCATGGAACAAAAAAAAATAGAAGAATCGGAAATTATATATCGCGTACGTGCGCGGGGCTAAAATTATAACTGACCCGCAGCAGTTCTATCTATACACGCATTCGTTCCCGAATTACACGTATTCGAGGACCACAACGAAACACGTTAGATCCGGGCTTCCCCAAATGTTGTGTATTTATCTTCAGAGGGAGCCTTGCTCGTGTTTTTTTCTTTTCCCTCTATCTTCTGCCCGAGTTTCGCGTTGAAAATTCCTATTCCATTTCCAGCTCATGGCGCGCTTGTTTGCTCTATTGCACCTCATCTATGATGTTCCTTTTTCTCTCTCTCCCTCTCTCTCACTCTTACTTCTCTGCACTGTATGAGTGTATATAGTATTGAGAGATACAGAGCTGCAACAGTTCTTGTTTCTCTTCTTTCTCGACTTTTGTTGTTCGTTTATTGGCTTATTTCTGACCCGCGCGGCATCCCGCTTCATCGATATTCCGTCATTGTACTGCTGGGTATATTTGAAAAGGGATTTCCTCTCGACGAGGCCACGGGGAAGAAGCTTTTTTCGAGATTAGATTTTCAATAAACATGAATGGCTCAAGTGACGCGGGCGAATTTAACGAAACTGACAGCTTCTCTCCGCGCACATAAATGGGCCAATCATTGTGATTAAATGTATAAAGCGAATTATTGTGTCATTTCGGAGAAAGCTTTTCATCCTTCAAGATGTAAAAAATTATTATTGTGCGTCGATTGTGTTGACAAGTGGTAATCTTATTCGTGTCGTTACCGTCTTATTTAAATTTAAAAGAATTATCCACTAGTGAGAAAGTATATAATAAAAATGACACTTTTTGAAGAAGTTTGCATAAAGATTCGAAAGCAATTCCAACTAACTATAGCGCATTCAAAAGAAATACGAGTATATTTACAATTTTCATAAATAGAAACGAATTTAATTCAAGCCAGAATGAAATGGCGAGATGGATAAGTATAATACAATTGCCTTTCGTTCACCAATTCACGGAAGACTTGATCGTTGTTGATATTTTGAGGGCCTCTCGCTGCATACTCAAATTTCCAATACATCAATCACGCTTCTTTCGCAATTTCACGCAACTGCTACAATTATACAAGTGTACAAACGAAGCTCTCCGCGGACGAAATTAAAACTTTCTCAATTTCAAAATAAGAACGATCATTTAACGCGGCAATTAAACGACCGCTAAACTGCCGCTTCCGTGCGCAGAATCTCAGCACACATATTATTCTCCTTCTCTCTCCCTCCCTCCCTCTCTCTCTCTCTCTCTCTCTCTCTTCGCCAAAAAGAAGAAGTCGACGAGCAAAAAAAAAGATCCGAATAAACACACAGAGAGCTGCTTTCTCTCCGCTGACTCCACTAGAAGTCCGAGCGAAAGTCCAAAGAATCCGTCCGTTGTGGGCATCTTTTAGCAAACACACACACACACACGAACTCGCAATAATTGCCATTCCAGCGAAAGCTTAGGTAAAGACTCCCTGGCATACACACGCACACGGAGAGACAGACAGGCAACAGCATCTCGTCTCTGTCTCCCCGCCATGAAAATATATGTATACGGGGAATCGAGAGTTGCGTGCAGCTGTTCTGATATATAGGAAATCTCGTTGCCTGCACGCGGTGACATCGGCATAGCCTCGGCGACGATGTGTGTAGTTTAATTAGTTGCGCGCTCAATGTGTGCAATGTGTATAACTATGCTGCACATCATGTGTGATTTCGGGGAACCGATCCTACAAGCTATACACACGCACACGCACACACACACACACACACATACACATACACTGCACTGCACTCTGTTTTTCGCGAGCCGTGAGCCGCGATAATTAACGACGAGCAGAATTTAGGATTGACGCGGTGTGTTTAGGGAAGTTTCGAGAGAGGTGGAGTTTGCGGGACTTTGGCGAGGCAAGAAGTCCACCGCTGCTTGTTGCGAGTTTCGAGACATTTTTGCATGAGTTTCGTGGCTGTATAGATGTGGGGTATATATACATGTACATGTGCCGCAAAACGAAACTTAATTGCTCTCGGTTCTGTGAAGCACGAATTTAGTCGCCAAGTAGGAAGTAAGCGCTGCTTTCTTTTTCTTATTTAAATCGCGAAGTATAAATCTTGGATTACATAAGTAACAATTATTTAATATGAATAATAACAATGTAATTACCAAACTCCACGGCACTTTGAATATGTGTCCAATCGCTAAAATATGTGCCAATAAAATTCTGTACTACGAACATATAGGTGAATCGAAATTATTTCGAATTCGAAAAAACGTCTTCGCTTTCTTAAATGCGCTTTCTTAAACGCAACGAGATAACCAAATAAGGCTGTCAGCTCATCCAAACACGAGAAGTTCCCGCACTATTAAAAGCTTCTTTTACCCAGTCGTCGGGCCAAAGATTTACAGTCGATCGAAAATACATGTGCAGCCGCAGCCAACAAACATATACGCCGCGCACAGAAGATAAAAAGAAAGTTATTATTAATATCGTGCGGCTCGCAAATCGATATCCATTCCATTCATTGCTCTCTTATACACACCAACTTTCCGCGACGCCTTGAGATTTCTTTCCTCCTCCTCGCGCACTAATATACAGAAAAACCGGAATTTTTCGCCAAAAGACACACAACGGCGCTCCCAACCGATTTTGCATAAACAAATCTCAGTGGGTGAAGGCTAAGGCACAGTGGCACTGGTGCAGCCTTGGGACACGTACGATATCAATTTTCGCCGGCTGATTATTTTTAAAAGTTGCGGCGGCGGCGGCGGCGGCCGCTGCGGCAATCGAGCAAGTGGAATATATAATGCGCGCGAGTGTGTGGCGCTTTATTTTCGAACAGTCCTTCAACTTATGCGCCCGCAGAGCCACGGTCACGGTGAAGTGTACGCGAGCTGTACGGGAGGTATGAGAGAAAAATGCTCAGCCATCGAGAGTGAGAGAGACCGAGAGATAAAGAGAGAGAGGGAGAGAGAGAGTGAGAGAGAGAGAGAGAGAGAGAGAAGGGATGGAGCGATGCAGTTGAGTGTTGTCGATTTGTCTTAATTTCGCTCGAGTGGATACTACGGCAGCGACTCTTGCACACGCACATATATATATAGCGGAGCACGTGTTCTGCTTTTTTTTTTCTTGTGAATAAAACCGAGGGTGTCTGTGTTTGTATATATAGGCAGGATTCGCATAATAATCCGTCATGAAGCTGCTCAGCCGTATATATTCTTAATCGGTATACAAATTATTGAGATTATGAGACGCGAAACAAGAGCAGTTCAATGGTGAATATTGATCCGTAAATATATATACATGTACGGAGTGTACTGTTTATTCAAATGTGTAAACAAACTTGTTCGATGTTAGTTTTTTTCATTCTACAATATAAAAATGGATTTGAATCAATATTTTTTTTCGATATTGTACAGATAATTTTAGATTTTTATAGACACATATATATATTGCGATCGCGTGTACAGGATTCCTGGTGGAATCGAACACACGCCTAAAAACTAGTCAGTTTGATTCGAAATAGGCAAAAACTAGTCTAGTTTTCCCCTTGTGATGAACATCAGAAGCTTATCAATTAGTAGTTTCAATATAATTATTTGCTCTTTAAGATCTGACGAGACGATAAATACAATGCGAATCTTTGGAGATTAGATTGACCGACTCTAGTTTTTTTATTCTATTTATAATGGTCCAAGAATACACATAAAATTGATTACGATACGTATTTATAATAGTCAAAACTTACTCTGTAAAAGACTGTATTTCGTAAATATTTTTAAACTATTAAATGTTCGAATATGATCTGAAAAAGCGTTACATCGCAAGAAAAGAACTAGCCATTTGTCATAGCTATTAACTAAGTTTGAGGCTATTTTAAATACTTTCATTTCTACTATTTAAAGTAGATTAATTTGTATTAAAAGAGACACTGAAAATCGGATGTATCATTAAATGACTAAAAAATTAATGAAAATAAAATTTTCATGGAGCTCGGAGGCTATTTGAATTTCCACGTCAGCTTTCAACAGCTGCAAATAAAGCAGCCTGAAAAAGTTATAGCTACTCATGTAATGTAAACTGTGAAAGTTATTTGTTTACAGTTTTTAATTTTTGTCTACTCTTTAAGTAGACTAAAAATGCACCTGTGCTTTCAGCTATAAACTTTCACCTAATTACGATGGATATTATCGATTTTAATTGCCCAAGATAAATCTTACTTAAGATTTGCATATCAATAACTCTACAGGAGAACATTTCACCAAAAAATCTATATTAATGGCTTTTAAAATCACGTTTAATATGCAATTAAGGAAATTAACATAAACGATTGCTTTTTTTTTCTCTTAATAATATCATTGATTGAAAAGAGTAAATTTATTCTTGTTATTCTTGGTATCGCAGCTACAGTCGTCATTATCCGTTACTTATATATTAAATGTCTATGACGTTTGTATAACAACTATACTTCGAAGAGGTAAAGCAGCTATTATTATATTGTTTTCAAGATTAAAAAGAAATCGTTCTCAAGATTACGATGAGCAAAACTGATAATACTTCTTACCAAGAACTAAATAAATTATTTCGGCATTGGCTCAGCGCACGTTTAACTATTAAAAACTCAATCCCCAAGTAAAGCTCATCAAAAATCATAACCGTAAATTTTTACTATAATATAGTCGAGCTATTGAAAAAGTACCATCTAAAATCCTCGCTTAACGTCATCCGGCAGCACCGCATTTCCTCGCCACCTTTATCGCGTCCTCAGTTTAGCATCGTGGTACGACAGTTAACAAGCCCATGGCGTGCAGTGCGTCCATGCACCTTGGCCTTGTACACACACACACACACACACACACACACACACACACACAGAGAGAGAGACACATGTGCACACGTCCACCTTCTCCGCACTATCAATCGACGTCGATGCGATGCTAATAAGCGATAAGTTCTTGTGTGTCTGTCACTCGGCTTCATTCACTTCTCTCAAGCTCTTGCATGCGTCATTACTTATTCTCTTATTGATACTCTCGAACTCCCCTCCCCCCTTCCCTCCGCGATATATATGACACTTGGATGTTTAACATTCCACGGAATTTTGCTATATTACCAGGCTATAATAGGCTATTTTTGTTTAACGATTTCGGCTGTCGCTGTGTTTTAGAGTCTTGGTGATTATAAAGTTTGGGTGTATAATGCCGATTGCTTTGGAGAATCGTGTGTGTGTATATATATATATATATATATACACACATACATACATATAATATGGGGAAAACTGTGCGTCGGCGATTGATCAATTGCTATTCATATAACGCCGGGCCGCGTGCGTAAGCGTTCATGGATTTTTTGTAGACCAAGGAAGTGTGACTAAGCATTCGCTCGCTCACAATGGCTTCACTAAAAGCCAAATAGGATGCGACATTCCTGCACAATGTATATATGCGTTGCACAATACTGTAATAGAAAATGCATAGTTTTTCCAAATCTTAAATATCTCTATATGCTTTAATATTATATACTGTATTCGGTAAAAGAAGCAAATAGCATACGATGTCTGAAAATTGCATTCTTCAAAATTCTCTTCTTAAGTGCGAAATATTGGCGAGAGAACTCGTAGCAAACTATCGATATTCAATACATTGTACGCTAAGCTGCTCTATACATTTTTAAAGTTATAGCCTCAACGGTCTTGCTATTTACACGCTACACCTCGCCATGAAACCTTCCACGTTTGAATCTCGGACTGTGCAGGTATAAACAAGAAGGAGGATCGATCGGGAAAAAAAGCCGCTGCAGCGGCTCCAACTCAAATAAACTGTGCATCCGTACGCGTAAAGTGCAATTTTCTCATGCGGAAAAAAGAAAGAGACAGAGAGAAAGAGAGCTGAATAAGAAAAGATCCATAGTAACAGCCTATATATACATATAACTTTTCAATGTGTAAGTGCAATACAGACGCGCACGTGTATACCCGCTAAATACTTTCTTTTATGCACGCGTCCGCAGGTATAAGCCTATTACGTCGCCTCGCCTCGAGACTTTTTGCGAGTCTTGTAGCTTCATTCATGCACGAGCCGAGGCTTTTCTTAACCCCCGTGCTACAGCTATTTTTTCCTTTATGGTATCCCTATATAGATGCTTTTGCCGACGAAGCGATCGTTGACTGCCTACACATCAGCTGTAGACTAAACGCCAAAACAAATATCGATTTATCTCCTCCTTTCGTTTACTGTTTATCGATTTTTCCATAGCTTCTTATTTGGATCTGAACGCCTCAGATTTGTATATTTGATTCGTGTCTCGCGGTTGAAGGATTATGGCTGTGACGTTGCGCGTGTAATAAGCTGAATTACTATATTTAACAGGCTTTTCATAGATTGAGGTCAACCGATAGAAAACATTGGGAAATTCTTCTTTTTTTTTTAATAAGAAGATTTATTTGTTTGGTCATAAATGATGATTTATATTTCTGTTTCAAATGGAATAAAATGCATGCACTTAACATTCATCCAATTATTTAATACTCAATCCAACTTTCTTTATCCATTCAACGCCTCATTTGAGTTATCATTTATTAAATAGCTATTATCCACTTCAATTTTCTCCCGCTTGCTCTGACCATTTATCTATCCACCTTTTCATCGCATTAGCGTATCTCCTTTTGTAACTCATTTGAAATCTCCTTCCATCTAACTCGCCTCTTTTTCTCTCATTTAATTCAGCTCGTTTCTTCATTTTCGCAATCCTATTCTCACGGGCTATTTCTGTTCTCCGCGAGATTGAAAGAAAACGACAGCCCATGAGAACTTCTCTTTTGTTCCACCAAGAAACATCAGAAATTTTATTATAATCTAGTTCTGCGAATATGTTTTTTCGGTCCGCGCCTTCGTGTATTCCGCGAATATCGCTCGTCCATTATCTCCTCTTATTTTCCTTCTTTTTTTCTCTGTTCTGATCGACCATTTCTGTTTATAATATATTTAAAACGTGACTTGTTTTAAATTTATATCATACATTTTGCGAAAGAATCAGAATGATTCAAATCTATTAAAATACTTGAATTCTCATTCACACTCAGTACAGTTTATTAAACAAGCAAGAATGAAAACATAATAAGTTAAAATACTTCGCACTAAAATACTGAGACTTGTTTCAAACTAAATTAACTCGTGCACGTGACGCATGACAACTTTGGAATTAAACCAGAAATAGCATTTTTTCATATCGAAGATTCTCCCGGTATACGTGTATCCCTGACCCAGTTCGAATCGTTCCGTAACGGTCTTCCGCATACTATTTTCGCAGAGTCTAGACCAGTTCGTATGCGCGCGCGAGAGCTCAGGTCTCATCTGTTGGTTCAATTCGATAATGGCCCTTTTCTTACGCAATACTCGTGCAGCTGCGATATAATCCGCGAGAAAAGCCGCGCTGCTGTCCCAGTTTGAGATAGTTTCGAATTCTCTCTCTCTCTCTCTCTCTCCAGCTGTTTCGAGAAAACCAGTCACGCTGCATATACGATTATTCTGCCAATAGTTTCGGTGGCTCGCGATGCTATTGATGTGTCGACTGCTCTGTGTCCCGATTTTATCCTGGAATGACGAGAATAACGTGGCTGCAACGCTCACGTGTGTTTTCAGCTGAAGCAATTCTGTGCAGTGGCTCTCTTTTTGCTTTGAAAGTAACAAATCCACACCATTGAAACGTCAGCATTTAAATAATTAGGGACATTAGTTTTTAAAATGTATCTTTCTGTGTAATCGAGAATAGCCCAATTTAATAATCGTATATAGTTTTTTACAAAACAAAAAATAATCGTAGAGATCGATTAGAGTCGTTAATTAATGTAGAAACTTTTACGAGCAAAAATTTTGCATTTCATATCAGTCTGTTACTTGTGGTAGTATAATGTGAAAAGGAAAAATAACTATCTTTGAGAACGGCATTTGATCACAAATATGCCTCCTATGTCTTTTCACCATTAGATGGGGACCGGTTTTCTGTCTCCACAAGAACATCATTTAGGTTATATAGACACCTTCCTATTGGCTTGAAGATTTGTGTCGAAGAAGGTCTATCTACATCTTTATAACGATTATTCATATATACACATTTACAATACTGGAAACACCAAGCTTCACCACTTGTACTTAATCTTTAAGGCCCGCATTACTTTTACCATAAGCGGTGCTGGTTTTTTTTTCTTCGCAGCCGTTCGTGGCCTCCCTGTTGATTAGACCTACTCCTTTCGGTGCTCCACTGTTAGTGACATTTGCTCATGGCTTATTTTAAAATTAAATTCACTAAACATTTATCTAGATAGCAATAAAAACTGCAAAAATCATTATGTGATAGAAGATTTCAATATTGATATTCTTCAAATAAATATTATTAGTCAAAGTATAATAAATAATTTCTTAGAATACGAATATGTTCCTTACTTTAATGTAATAACTAGGCCATCAGATAGTAATCATCAAAATGGAACATACATTGACACCGTGTATATGAAAACTAAATTAATAAATACCAATCTTATAAATATATAAATAGTTTTACAGATCACTATCAGTAAAATAACAAACAAAAATCAATACAAATACATAAATAATATAAAAAACTAAGAAAGGTAGCTAGTAAAGAATTGGAATCAATACTATGATATAAACGATCCTAATTTAGCAATTGAAAAATTCATAAGACAAATACAAAAGAAAAAGGGCTGTTTAGCTCGTACATATATATATACATGAGAGAAAGAGAGAGAGAGAGAGAGAGAGAGACGTTTTTGGTGGCTAAAGAAAGCAAAGTTGAGAAATTGTGTTTGTATTTTCGGTGAGATGTTGTAATCAAGCGATGGGAAAATCAGGTTTATAGGCAGGTATAGAATCGAATTTTTGTGCAAACTTTGATTTCTTAAGGATTGTGAAATTCGAGATTGGCTTACGGTGTCTGTTAAAAATAAATCTAATTATACAATTTACTAACTAAATTATCAAATCAGGTACAAAAATTATTTTTATTTTTATTTATTATTATTTTATAATATTCATATATTACTCAATAATGCTAAGATCATTTATGTAAAATTATCTTATCATTACTGAATTTTGTATTTTAAGAAATCACAATAAATCTCTGAAACGATTTTTTATTTATTGATGTACCTATAAATCATTGTATAGATGGAACAGCAGAATTACGTCTCTCATTCAAATGTAAATTAACTTTCTTGAAAATTTAAAAACAAGGTTTCAAAGGACTGTCTTTTTTCTCCCCGGATATAAGGAATACAATGGATAGCGCTATACTCCTAGATCAATCTTTTCCTCTACAAAAAAAGCTGAAAGACTTCCGACATTGTCGGAAAATCCCAGGGGATGTAAATAAGTTAAAACTTCCTGATGCAGTATCAGCGAGAAACGTTCGTGCCATACGAAGCACCGTTTTTTTTTATAAATGCCAAGCCTGTGCTTAAATCGACGCCATAAAACATGTGGAGACCGGCTGGCCCGAGAGTCGTCCATTGCCGATCCACCTATTGTTTTACGTTCAGCACGTGACGAATTTCTTGAAGCTTCGGCCCTTTTTTCCCAAGTAAACTCGCAATGGTGCAGAAAAAATTCTGCAGATGGCTAAGGAAAAGATGCGATTGTAATTTTTATTGTACCCGTTTTTTTAGTCCCTGTTGCGGAATGTGAAAGTGTTGTGCAATATACGTTAGAAATAGAAATTCAGCTGCATCTGTTTATATTTACGTTACATATTTACAGCTGAATTCTTTGTCTTAAAATACATAACATTGTTTTAAAGCGATGAAGCAAAATTTATCTCGAATGGAAAAATTACATCTTATTTTCTAAAGATTCAGTTTAATATATAACTTTTCATTACCATAATTACAGTTACAAGTACTCGCAAAAACTTTAAATATTTTAATTAGACGCTCGGAACGACACGTCCCAGGAAAAGGAAAAAAAAGGCCCATAAAATTGCGCAAGCAAGAAAAAATGTATAAGCACCTCGATAAAACGGACTCTGACTCTCTCCTATAAACATCAGTCGCGCGCGTCAAACGTATAAATAATCGATCATTGTGCGGACACGAGCATAAATTAATTTCATTACATCCGTAAAGCCATAAAGATAATTTCTTCACCCCAGTTGGCTGCGCATACACATATACACTCGAGTGGCTCCACTTTATAAAATACCACTCGATGGGCTCTTGCGCGCCACCCTTTCTCACTCTCATTTAGCAATAAAATGCCAGCGTAGCCGCAACGACTGAAAAAAGACGAGAGCTGCGCGCGTCTGCTACGTATCACGTATATAATACATTATTTTGTATGAAAGAGATAGCCGAGCTCTGACGCGCGACAGCTTGTGACTGCGACAAGTGCGTGTATAGGCTCGAGTATGTATGACTCTTTTCTGCAGTGTCCACGGCAACGAGCGCATACGAATCAACGTCTTCGTTAGTTTAACGCACGTGTCGTATCATGCGTATATACAGTACTTCTTTATTTGCGCGGGGTATAAAATTTTTGTTTTGGGAGTAGCCAAGCGTGATGACTTAATTTTTAGTTTATTTTGCCGCCTTCGAACGGTTTTCATCATATTTACCTCTAAATTTTTTCAGTGAATGTTATTTTTTTTTGTCTAATTTTCACCTATTTTCACTTTTTATCGTATTTATTTAAGGTGTATACAATTTCGCAGAATTCACATTCGCAATTTTAATGCGGTTGTTTCGCAGTATCGCAGCTCTATAAACTCCCTTCTAACATATTTCTACATGAATCATCTAAAAATTTCTCCCGATAATAACCTGCCTTTGTCCCAGTCAGATTAAACTCGACGCACACGTATACACCGCAAAAGATAGAAAAAAGCCAATCGAGATTGATGTAAAATACCCCTTTAAACTGCGTCGATCTAAAGGATAATTCCATCAAGGTGCGCGCGAAGAAGAGCCTCCATCGCGCCTATAAATACTCGAGCAAAAAAGGCGGAGTTATTAATAAACGAAAGGGGATAAAAAAAGAAACGAAGAAGAAGGAACGAGTCATCCTGTGCACCAGCAGCAGCAGCACGTGGCAGGTATAATACGCGAGACAATCTTCTTGGCGCCCTTCGATTTTCTCCTGAGCACGCACTGATTGGCGCCTCATGCGACCCGTATATATATACTCCCAGCGTACAAGTACATATATATACATATATGCTCGCCACCTTATCGCTACGCCGCGAAATTGCGAGCGTGTTACACCGCCGATTGCAATTAACTAGACGACGGGGGAGGGAGAGAGGCGACACACACGAGCATCCGCGTGGACTGATTAATGCGCTTTCCTTGATAATTTGACGCGTCCTCTTCTTAGAGAGAGAGAGAGAGAGATACGATGATGAAACTCTTTCTCTCTCTCTCTCTCTCTCTCTCTGGCTACGGGTATATTATGCGAGAGAACTCCGACGCGTTAATGTTGCCTTTCAGCCTCACTCACTGCTGCCTGCCAGGCGGGAGAGATTGCGCGCGAGTAAACGGTTATAACGATTATCCCGCGGCCTTTTTATATTTATACGAAAGACAAGCGCAAACGCGCGCAGATTTTGACGTCGCGCTTAGGCTTTGACGCAAGGATTTTCCCACAATCTAGAATTCTCTGCCGCTGCCTTGCGTGTTTTTTTTTGGTGCGTTTTTTGATTATCTGTCTTTTTTTTTCGTTGTGCGGATGGAGAATCGAGCGTTGGAGAATAATTGGCGAACCGTTAGCACTTTGAGTAACGGTGTGAGATGAGAGTTTGTATTTGACAGTCTGAGATTGTTTGCAAATATTTGATATCGAGACTTAATGGCGTTTAGATGATTAAAAGTGCTAACCGCGAAAAGGAATTATTATTCGAAAGATTAGTATAATTTGTAACTTCTGAACCGTCGATGAATAATAAATTTTCTGACTGTAGAAAAATGTTTTGACACTTTGCAATGGTAAAGAGGAAAACCGTGGAAAGAGATTAACCGCACCGAGCACTTGCAAAGCCTCCTCTAACTCGTAACCATCACAACAATAGCTCAACCTGAAAATCAAAACAAACTGCGCAGCAGCACCGACCTAAATCAATCGCTATAAACTCATCCAATCGTCCCGCCTCAAAGACTTTAATCGCCCAGACAACTTCCAGCCCTCAACGCCAAACACAGACACGCACGCAAATCTCTGCTGCGGCATTGTTCTTACACACGCGGTGTCTCTCTACACTCGCCATCACTGGATTCCGGAAGACGCCGCCACCGACGCTCGCGAGTAACCGCAGAAAACAGCGTCTATTTGCCTCCCTCTATAACCGCCCGTTAAAAGCGCCTTGTATACACGACGAGGAGGCCGAAAAGCATTCGCTTCCTCGAGTCGTTCCACGTATGCGGAGCTCGCTCGCGGAATTCTAAACTGGTATCCTATACGGAAGACTTGCGACGCGGCGACGGGGAGAATGCGAAAAAGAGATGAGAGGCGCGTAAGAGCTCGAGTTGGTGGGATTGATCGATCGGCCGCGCTTCTATTTTGTGCTATGCTTTGCTTAGTTGCTCGCGTGCAACTACTGCCTGGGTGTCAAAGTACTTGGACGCGAGTTTTGTTTTACCGATCGTTTTGGGTTGTGAGAAGGTATGCTAGAGTGTGTTGTTACAGTTAGAAAATGTTCGCTTGGTTTTTCGGTTCGATGTAAGATGAGTCTTTAGTTGTATTCGAGTGTGTAGGAAAGGAAAAGAAATTTATATTTTCTAATGTATTTATTTAACCGAAAACAAATAGTCAATGGGATTGAACTTTTGATATGATTGCTCATTATATAAGACGAGTTATTTAAAATAATGTATACTTATTGATAGTATATATTTGGAGTTGTATAATATGCATCGTTAATTTGATAATCATTTATAATATGATTGTTTTCTTTATATCAACTAATTAATGTATGTATGTATAATAGTTAATGCGATAAAGTAATTCGGTAATGACCAATTACCGATAAAATCGCTTGCTCAGATTATCATATCGTCGAACGAGCTACGCGAGACAGTACTAAAAGATAATGAACATTCATCATCCACTTATTGAATGCCATATGCAACAAACATTCGTTGTACATGTATATACTCATTTGATCGTGTTACGCAATCGCACTACTTTCCATTCTAGCTAGTACATAAAGAGGCATTGCATCGGTTCAACTAACTCGTAGCCAGCGAAATTCTTACAATTCATTATTCCATCAAACAAAGCCATTCTCTCCTCTATTCTTTCACTCATAAATTCCCCGCCGATTTTCACCTAAACACCAACTATAACGAGAAGCCCCCAGGGAGCCATTAAACTTTGAGGAACGCGCACCAGCTTCTGTTATACCGAAAACCTCGCACCTACGCGACTCACACACGAAGCACGAGCAAACACGAGCCACTTTTGGGCTTCCCCGCCTCGCAGCTGGACTCCTTCCGCGTAAAAGCGTCGCGTTTATACAGAGGAGAGCTGTGGGGATTTACGGGTTCCGTGCATTCCGCGTGCGCTCGTTTCGCGTTTTAGAATCTCATATTGGCGCGGCTTGCATTTATACATTTGCTTAGAACTGAACGCCGGCGCACAGAGCGATTTAAGATTAAGAGCTGGGATTTTAGATCCGGTATAGGGTCGCTATAATACAGAATTAGATTTAAGAGCGTTTAGGCGCCACGACGCGCACTTATACATATCGTTAATTTTCGGCCTAGAGTATAAATTATTTAACCAAAATCTCAACGTGTAGTTGGGAGGGGGATAATTTATGTATCGCGTTAGGTCTATTTTGACTTTATGCGCGTTGTTAATATTGTTGCTTTTGCTGAGCTGG
>UELV01181246.1:33604-72057 GCA_900490015.1 Megastigmus stigmatizans
GGGGGGGGGGGGGGGGGGGGGTGTTAAGTAGGAGGATATATGAGGGTTGGTCTGTAAAAATTTATTGTTGAGAGCTATATTTATGCCTCGATTTCGAATGATCAAGTTGTTGTGTACGTAAAATTTGAATGTATGCCGACGCAAGGTAGTGTATCTGGGTAGAAATAGTCTAGTTCAAGATTGTAACTTTGTATTTGGTATTGGTGTATGTAGCACCTGGAATAAAATGATAGAGCTGCAGAAGTCACGATTGTGACTTTGATAAATGTAAATTGCAGTAACGAAAAATTCGTGCTACACGCGAGTAGCAATTACAGTAAAGCCAGCGAAACAATTTTTTTCTTATCAGAAAAAAATAAACTTAGCTCGTATTTTTAAAATTTTCTCGTAAAGTCCAGTCGATACTACTAAATTTTCTATACTGTGCCTGAAAGTGTCGTGATTGATCGAAGATTTCTCTTTTATGCATAACAAGATTCTTCGAACTTATGAAATGAGCTTGACAAATCAATACAATCATCAAATTTTTTACGATGCACACCCGCGAATAACATTCACGCCTTTTATCACCGCTATAACTCAATATGCTTTATTGGCAAATAACATAATTTATTAATCAGATTTTTACCAATTCGTAACGAACGCGCAATTGACTTTAAAGCGCGTACAATTGAGTTTCTCGGAATAACCATTTCTCGCGCACCATTTAATTGGAGTTGAAATACGGTCGCAGTTTCACTCAAACTATACTATATCACTTGAATGGCGGGAAAAAATGTTATATTATAGAATGTGCGTGAGCTCCAAGTGACGTATTTTTCAATTTGTAATGCAGAAATCGACGAGTGCACTTTCACGAACATCCGTAATAAACAACATTAAGCTTAATTGCGTGGAATGGGGTAAGAATGAGTGAATTCTATCCCTACTGAGTCTTGTACTCGGAAATCGAAAGCATTCATCTAGCTTCAATGCACACTATAACTTGCTTTTTAGTACTTCGTAAATGATGGGTTTCAGCTGATAATTCATTTAAAAATTTAGGTATCTAATCGTTCGACTGACATATGAATTATAGAAAACCAGTTAGTACGGATAATTGAGATTGCTAAAACTCAAGCGCAATATTCCGATTTTCTCGAATTTGAATTCCTCGAAATATTAACAATTCATATGATAAACCAACTAAAAAAAAAGCCGTATGAAAGCATTAAAACGCATAAAAAGAATGTATCTGCACCTGCACCGCGTATGTATCTCCGACTCCATTCAGCCTGAGAAAAGAGTAACATTTCCATCACAAAAGACATCGAAATCCATAAATAACCCAATCTACTCTTGAATTCCACGTACCCAAGAATCCCACATCGACATGCAATTCCTAGCAGCAATAGGGTACAACCGAAGCAAACTTTAGCGGTACCGTCCAACATTTCTATCTCTCTCTCTCTTTTTCTCTCACGTCCACCAGAGAATATCAGACACCAGAGAGAGAGAGAGAGTAAGAGAGAGAGAGAGAGAGAGAGGGGGGGCACGATCCTCGAGAGGGTGAAGATATTATTCGCCTCGTGTGTATATACAGGGTAATATGACTGGCGTGTTAGCAGAGTCTAAAACTGCGAGCTACAGCAGCTAGAGTCGCCCGAGTGTTTTGCACGCGGCCGCGCCGATGATACATCGCGAGAGCGATATAATGCAATCCGCTATAAAGCGAGTGTGATGCATGCATGAATGCATGTGCATGTGGAGCGAGCGAATATCGTCTCTCTCTTTCTCTTCTCGGATTACTCTCCTTATGGTGATCTACTTTCTCATTCTATCTCTCTGTCTCGCTCAGACATGAACTGGGTCGTCATTAAAAGGTTACGCTATAGGCCTGTCGGGCTTAGACACGGAATTAATGTCGCGAGAATTTGAATTATACAATGTGTGCCTGCCGCGGCGCGATACTTTCGAATCTGCTGCTGCTACTACTGGTGGTAGTGGTGGTGCTGCTGCAGAGTCTAATTGGTGCTTCCCTTTTCTTTCCTTTGTGTAACGCGCGCAGGTGAATTGCTGCAGTCACTATCGCTTTATACTAAATCTCCATTAGCCAAGTGAGTTAACCTACTACCGTATTTATCTGATAATGGTAATTTAGCGCTTAGTATTCCTGCCGAGCGATGATTTCGTATCTTACAATTATATGCCTTCGAGTTACGTGCGCGAGGAACTGTTAGTATTATTTCCATAGTTATAAAGTGCTTGGTAATATGTGTCGCTATTTAATTAGAATTTGTGGGTCGTTTTGAGAAGTTTTTTCGTGAAAATTATGTACGTATGATGTACTTGCGTACCAAAACACTGATATAACTTAAGTTATATGCATTATTTGCCATTAAATTGTAATGCATGCACTACACGAAGTTTATAAAATCCAAATTTTAATTGAAAATATATGTGGGATATCAGTTTTTCCCAGTGATGCTTGTACCTCGATCGTTTTTTAATCATCCCGAGCTGACGCTATTACTTTCAGTCAGTCAGAGACGAATGACTTTGCAGTCGTTTCCGGAAAACCAGTGAGCACTAATCTAAAATTTATTCATCTGATATTTCTGGGTTTTCACGCTCAATGTCATTTCAAACATGTATACTCATTTAATCTCGTGCTCTTGATGTTATAACGACTTCTCAAAACGCCATTCACCTAAATAAAAAACTCATTTAATAGCGGCTGTAATTAAAATTTAAACGTTCACAAGATATACGATTTCGTATATCAAATCTTAGCGCCTCTCGTTTCTATGCTACCGCAGTCGTATATCTCGAATTTTATTCGAGTTAACGATCGATTTTCAATTATACGCGAATCGCAAATGAGTTTTATTCGCGCTTCGAGCGCAGTATAGGTACTGAAAAGTTAATGATAAAATACAATTCCATTTGCGAGTCTCAGGATAGTAAGTATACAATGCCATAAGAAAGATTGCGTAAGGGGATTTTGCATTAAAAAAAAAATAGGTTCCAATGCATCATATTTAATGAGCTGGCTCCCTCGGCGCACCGTAGAACCTGCAGCGCCGCAAAAACATCCATCACCTTATTACATTCTAAATTAAGACATTGCATTAAGTATATAACACGAGCGCATCGATACGCTACGTAGCACTGGGACATAACTGGAAAAGTGTTTTATTCCCGAACGACTGAAAAAGACTGTTCTAAAAAAAACGACGGCTGCCGCGCACTTCCGTACGGCGAAAAGTGAAACACACCGGTGCGGCAGCAAATCTTATAAATGGCAAGCGATTGCCTAAAAGTATACGCACGATGACGCCCGTACAATAATACACGTGTATAAGAAAATAGATAACCGCACATTCGCGTTGAAATATACATAAGGTGCGCGATGAGATGCAGGGGCTTTCTTTTTTCTGCCCCGTATGCGCTCGGTGGTGGTTTGTATACAACACACGCGCTCAAGTGGGCTAAATCGAAAAATCAAGATCGGTTCGAGTGACAAGCGATGGGGCCTTTTATTATATCGAATCGTATCGGTCTGTGTACTTGCGTTTACCTGACTAGCTGCGACTGTGAGATCGATTACGAAATACAGGTCCGTACAATCACATATTCGTAATAAATTTATAAATATCAGTACACGATAACGTATGCAAAACCTATGTGCAAAATAATAACAAAGATCTCGATTTGTAAAATTTAAAGGCGATATAACATCACCCTCACACTAAAAGCTCAGGATATAAAAAAACTCGCAAAAGGATTATATATACAGTGAAGCGTGTGCAGCTACATCCTCGCATATGTGCAGATCTTGAGAGAGAGAGAAAGAGAGAGAGAGAGAGAGAGAGAGGAAAGAAAATGCTTGTTGCACACGTGGGGGGTATAAAGCTGCAGTGCAAAGAGCAGCGAGGGTGACGATGATGAAAGGTTGTGTGTGTGAGTGTGTGACGCCTTCGTCTTCTCATTGATAACTAAACGTGACGCCAAAGGCGGACACGTGTGTGCGAGCCGAGCGCGCAACAGTCTTCTCTCTGGCTCTTTCCTCGGCCCAATGCCACTCCGATATACTTTGTCTCTCGCCGCGTTCCAGTTTCCAACTTTTCTCGTTTGCTCGACTCGGTCTTTTTATTGCGTTTACCAGGGAATCTTTTCCTGCGAGATACTTCGCGAGAATTCTACTCTTTATTAAATGCACCCGAGCGAGATCTGTGCTCAGCTCTTATTTATAGATAATATCGAAGTTTGTGTATCTCGTTTTTACGTATACTTATTATTATGTTTATCGTCGATGAATCCTTTTGTAGCCATCTGACGAAGCTGTTTTATGCCAGCAATTAAACATAATAATTCTCCAGGAGCTTAATAATAATATAAAAAAAATGTAAGAAACTCTTGTACTGAATTTTTTTGACACATTCTTAATATACAAATATCATCATTCGAATTTTACATCCGCAGTCAAAATCGCTCTACCGTCCATACCCAGCGCGCCACTCGAAAACCCATTTATCCCCGCATTTACATAAGTCACTCGATAAAAATTTGAATCCATATACCGTTAACGCACAAACAGAAGAAAAGGTAACTACACCTCCAGTGCATTTCCCTACTTTTTCACGAGAAAACACAACCCAAATATTCACGACCTGTACATATGTACGATATATAGTTTTGTATTAAGGTCGCGCGTGCACGTAACAGGATGGAACATCGAGGGAATACAGAGCACATCGCTATACACATACACACACATCGTGGACATAAGTACAGACTATACACTCCGTCTCTTGCCGCGTGTACATCCATCTCTTTCTGCGACGCGACTGCATTAGATATGCCGGATGATGACCCAGAGATGCAGGATCGAGATGGAGGGACGAGATAAGGCGGATGGTCTTTTTCGGGGGAGGCCTGCAGTGTTCCATATTGGTGTAGTGTGCCGTTGCGGCAGATGTGGAAAATATGCTGGTTTCGAAGGGTCTGTTTACTTTTTCGAGGGTATATGTATACCTGCGAGTGATTGTGGATGAGGGGAATGGAAATGAGGCGGTTTAGTTGGTTGTTGACGGTTTGTATGATGCTTGCGAATTTTATTATTTTGACACTTGCTTGCTTTGTATATGGAATAATGGGTTCATGGAGGTGTCAAGTGGTGTTACTACTGGCATAGACGAAGTACAGGATCAGTCAAAGTCTCAAAGGGACGATGAAGTCACTAATGAGAGATTTGAAGATTTTACTACGAGTAATCGAAAACATTTTATTACATCACTCGTTTCCTTACATTAATGTTTTGTAATAGTTAAAACTACATTTTTTAACCATTGAAAACATATTATTCAAGTTTCATTCAAAAGAAAACATAGTACATTCTTACTTATTCGAGTAACGAAAAAACAACTCGTCAAACTATGAATAAAAAATTCTATGAAAAAGTACGAGGCAAAGTAGCCATATACCCATTTCGCAAATGTCAGAAAAAAGTATAACTATTTTCGTTGGCGACATTGGCGGCTTACATGCGGCACAAAACGTGAGCGGGAAATTGAAATAGAAAATGAAAACAACTTGGACTTTTAAATATATGTATACGCCTATTTAGAAGGTCGAGAGTCGTGTAAGCTCGCTTTCAGAAGTTCTCTCTCTCTTTCTCCCTTTTAAAGAGGCGTGTATTTTCCACGCTCTTCTCTCGTAACGAATCGCTGCCGCGAACGAAAGATGAGCCTTGCACATCCTTCTCTCTCTCTCACGAGTCTCTCCACTCAGGCTTTTTTACATGCAAATACTCAGTGATGCAGAGGAGGAAAATATTCATTGAATAGGTGATGATGAGGAATAAATATTAATGCGCAGTGCTCACCTTTGGTAATGGGTAGCGTGCCAATTTCTCTCTCTCTCTCTCTCTCTCTCTCTCTCTCTCTCTCTCTCTCTCCCTCTCTCCCTCTCTCCCTGCACCTTTGGCGTGCTTTCAAAAGGAACTGTTACTGTTTGGTTAAAATTTACATCTGTACAGTATGTGTGTATACTTTTCCAGAATTCGAAACAATAACTAATTTGATTAACTAATTCCGATAGAATACACATTAGACAACGTCTATTTTTCAATATATTTGTATTTTTATCTTTAATTTAATAAATGAGCGGTTTTTTGTACAATATATATCTTACACAGATAATTTTTAGGTGCATTAGATAGATTTTCCGAAACTTTTAAAGACTCGATAAAGTAACGAACACGTGGTTGCACCGGAGAAAAAGGCTGCCATTATCTATGCCTGTACAAAGATCGATGCCTCAGAGGAGGCTCTCTAGCAGTGTATAGTTTTACATCTTTCAAGCCATGGGAACCAAAGATTAAATCCCGAGATACGAAACTTTGAGCAGTGATTACCGATAATTTCGACTATGACAAGATAAGATGATCAAGGAAATGCGTTTACGATGTATTTTCACTTTTAGGTATTTAAAGCATCCTTAAAAATTTATAATGTTTAAAAAAGAATAAATTTCTGTAATACGATAAAAATAGGAATTCCTTTACGAAGTAAAATAAGTTATTATAATACCGAATGTACTTGTTTCAATGGTTGTTGAAGCGAAAAATCTTCTATACTTTCTAATGAATATAACTATATACCTACGATAAACACTGGCTTGTTATCCAGTAAAATTTATTAGGATGTATAGCAATTATTCGATATTTTACAGTCTGTGAAAGCAGTAACGTGTCCAATATTGCATATTTTACTATGCAATTTCTCTGTGTATCTCTATAATAATTAACTACAGCTTAACAGATCCGCAAATAATAATAGTCACAATATTTTAATATAAACATTCAGTTGATACGAATAAAATAAGTTATTGCTGCATTTATGTAATCGAATTCTAAATATACATAAAAACATTTAAAATATTATAAAGCTAATATTTATATAATAAGAAAAGTACAGCTGTAGATCGGATCATAATTTCGAGATCATAGAAAAACACAGCTGATATAAAAATCAAAATAAAGTTAAGTCCGTTTGACATTTGTTTGTTACCAAAGTTTATATATATTTTGTGTGAAATAATAATCAATTTTTCAATTGTTCCACAAGTTTCCAGTTTCTCGAGTAAAAACACAAAAGAACCGCGAATCCCTTGCGCAACACATATCTCGAAATTGGGTTCACTCCGATTCCTAAAAGAATCGAGATCAGCTACACGGAAATCGGCTCACAATATCTCCAGCGCAAAAACATGCAATCGCATTCGCGTGCAGAAAAGTCCGAGACGTTTATAAGAAGGACGCGGCTGACCCTAATTCTAAAATCGCTCTTATTCGAAAATAATAATTAACTCGTTCTCGGGAAATCGTCGCGTTAAGCGTTCGGGAGAAAGACATAAAGAGCTGAGCTGTGCTGCGCAGCTCCGCACCGCAAAACGGCGTGAAAGAAAGCATGAAAAACGAAAGAAAGGGACAGAGAGAGAGAGAGGGGGGGGGAGAGGCAGCGTTCGGGGAAGAGGAGCCCGCGAAAATTCAATCTGAACGTGCGCAGGCATGAGTACCGCAGTTACACGACCACATAGCTACCCAAACTTTTGCGCTCTCTCTCTCTCTCTCTCTCTCTCTCTCTCTCTCTCTTGGAGAGATTTTGGACTGTCTCCAAGAGATGCGCGTGTATTGCTGGCCGCCCGATGGTCTCGACAACGCGAGCAGAAACGACCAAAAAGGTCTTTGACACATCTGTTGGTGGTTAGCCAAAATGCCCGTGAGAGTGGAGAGAGAGAGAGAGAGAGAGAGAGAGAGAGAGAGAGAGAGAAAAAAAGTAGTGAGATAGTATAAGGAACGGGTGGGGGTTTAGTGGGAAAGACAAAGTTTGCTAATTCTTGTTGTAATTGTTTCTGATGCTTTATGCAGCAATATACTTTAAAGCGCGCGCTGCCTCGGCTGAACGTAGGCAGTTTTGTAATACAGAAAAATAATAACTGATTTTCAAACTGTTTCGTTCAAAAATATTTTTAAAACAAGGAATATGCCATTTTTACTATTGCGGCATTAAGTGTGCAATTTTTTTATTCTTATTCTCTTATTTATAAAACTCGGGAATATTAGAATAACTATATATTTACAAGTGATTTCGTTGCAGTTGTAAGTACCGATGAATTGGCACCGGTTATTCTGTTAGAGGGAAAGAGTCCAAGAGCATACTAATATACAAGAATTAAGCAGAAACAAATTATTCGCATTTTTCACCGCAAAGTGAAACTCCAAGTGGTACTTTGTTCTAAATTGGACTACAGACCAATCGTTAAACTAAAATAAATGCACATGCATATCATTAGCGCTACTCTATGCGAGAGAAAAAAATAATTGAACGCACGCAGAAAGAACGACTTAATAACACTGCTGCTGCGAGCGAATAATAAAGCTGTTAAAAATCGATATTTAAACGCGTATTTTGCAATATCACGCGAAAAAAATTTTTATCTCAAACACATACTCCGTTTAATAAATTCCGATATAAGCTTTAGCGACTTTTATCACTTAAGCGGAACAACTTATGCTACATTTTAATAAAGCGCTTGAAAAAGGGCTCCACTATTGAAGTCTTCCTTTTATTCTCTCTTGCCTCCCAAAGCCCTCGATGAACATTTTGAAAGAGTCGCCACAGAGCTAACGAGATCTCCGCGAACTTTACGTACGCTAACGATCCCAGAGGAAAAAGGGACTGCTGCAACGCAATCGTCCGCGTAAAGAATCGCATCTATATCGACGCAGCACGAGAGCCAAAAGCCCATCGTGCAAGAAAGTTATAGTAAAAGAAAAGGCTGAAAATGATAGTCCTCCATAGTGTGTATAATACGCAGAAGAGAAGAAGCGCTGCACGCGGCCCTGCGCGCAGTGAGCGTCAGCGCAAAAGGAGGGAGTTTACGGGCGCGGCGTATACACAGCAGTTGCATATATAGGCTCCAACACAGCACCTGGATAAACTGCAGTTGGGCCTATACGGAACACAAAGCCTTGGCGCGCGACATGCGAGAGAGAGAGATAGAGAGAGAGAGAGACTCGATTTTCACGCTGGCCTGCCTGGCGAGCGCGCGGGGGGAAAATTGCCGCTTAAATGGATTTGTGGAAAATTGTGGAATGGCTCTCTCTCTCTCTCTCTCTCTCGCTATGCAGCTGAAACCCACTCTTTCACACACACAGGCAGACACAGCGACGCCGAAGCGGCTCGTAAAAATTATAAGCCTGATAACTACTGCTGAACACACTTCTATTCGGATGAAAGTAGCGTTTTATATTTGTGAACGGTGCACTTTTCTCGCGTGCTAGCGCGAGCGCGCGGGACTCGGAGAGAGAGAGAGAGAGAGAGGGGTTTTTATTTTCCGATTTCCGAGAAGAGCCCGCAAGAGTGCACTGCAGCCAACGAGAGCCTCCTTTCCTTTCCTTTCCTTTTTTTTGTTTGTTACCCTTCTCCGCCTCCTGCACTATACTGCAGAGCCTTTGTAATGCGATGCTCGGAATCGCGAGCTCGCGAGAGCTTATTTTAAAGTCACTTTGTGTGTATACTCTTTTATATATGTATATTCTTATGATTATTCGGGAGCGCTGCTGTTGCTCGTTTATTTGGAGCATTATGTATTTTTTGCTTTTGGGGAACGCGATGCTAATGATGCGTTTGTCGGATGATGCATTTGTGCCCCGCCGCGTTGTCGATATATTATAACTATCGGTTTTGCGAAGAAGACGAGACAAGCTGAAAGAAAGCGTGATCGCTTATTTATGCGTTATGTGTAATAATGCAAACTGATACATCATAATGTACAAGTGGACTGTAAAATCGATGTTGCCATAGAAGAGCGAGAATTCTATTAACAAAAATTCATAGATGTTGATAATTTTGAATTTCGGTCCACAAATGCATACAAGAAGATGTGTTTACGGTATCCATCCACAAATAAACATAAATTATCAGCTGCAACAACAGCTTATCTATCGCCTATACAAGGATCCCTCAACCGCATTGTTAAATCGCAACAGCCTACATATATATATATATATATATATTTACTTCGAATACAGTGGATATAGATAATGGGTTTATTGTTATAATTTACTCTGGAGAACGGCGCGCATACACGTGGTACCAGCAGATAAGCCCGAACATCTCACCCGCTATGTATCTCGAGCACTTTATCCTCGGTTTATCAGCCTAGACATCATCCGCGCAACTGCGTTATACTCGAGCCTCCAAAACGAAGCTTCGGACTAGTGAACAAAAAAAGCCTCCCGCAGGTAAATCACTCGAGTAGCAGTACCCCCCGATGTAGACGTTCCGAGAAGAGCTGCAACGCATCAAATACATATAAAGCTTATAGATCGAAAAACCTACTTGACTCTCATCGCAGCGATGTTTATACTTTTGTATATAGGCGATGTCCTCGCCATTCTCTTTATTACACCGCGCGACGTATTACCATAAAACGTAACCCGCGGAGTGCGAGGAGTTCAGCCGCCGCAGTAAACTGTTTAATCGACGTCTCGCGTGTCATGTCGCACTCGTTCGGAATTACGCATACGCGACGAGGTACACGGATGCTCACACATGCCACGTGTATTATGTACTTTACAAGGGAGCTGCTGCGCAATTTTCTTTTAATTGAACTAATTCGTCCCTGTTGTTTTTTTTTTATCGTTTATGCCAGCATATATACGGAGGACTTACGAGCACTTTAACCCCGTTACGTAAAACCATTTAATAATACCGATACCTCGGTTGCTTCGACCGATATGCTTTATATTTTTTTACGCTCGATATCGCATGTCTTGGATACTCCCGCAGGCATAATTGATGATAATGTACTTTTCATTAGTTTAATGCTGTCGTCGTATATCCAAATGAAGAGTACTATACAAGGAGACTGTGCTGAGAGCATCGTGTATACTTTTTAATTCGGGAACGAAGTATGGGACATCACTTCAGTGCGGCAATTGTTTTCTTGTCCTCTACAACAAAATCTACTTCAAGTTCGCATTTTCAACTGCATATGCCGCAGCCTTAGTCCCACTAAAATCCACCATTTGTATAAAGAAGTAGACCAAAATTACGTATAGCTTGGGGCATCGAAACAAGTTGCAGCGGAGCGAAGCTTGAAAGACAACCTCCTAGGAAAAACAGGCCTCCGGGTCACTCTAGAAACAATGAGCGCAGCAGCAGAAGCAACAGCATTTTTCAGCGAGTTGTCGGTATATAGGGTCGAAATACCGATGTTCCAAGGCTCGGCAGTTGCAGCAGCACATGCAGGCGAGTGAATGCTTGCGAACGAGGAGCCGCGAGAGCAGGTCATCGATCACTTCGCTATATATACGCGCGGATCCTCGACGACGCGATGGGGTCTTTTTTGCTCCTACGTATTGCCCAGCTGCTCTCTCTCTCTCTCTCTCTCTCTCTCTCTCTCTCTCTCTCTCTCGCGAAGGTCCCGCTATCAACCTAGCAATATCTCCATCTCGCTTTCTTGCTCTCTCGCTTGCTGTGTGAAAGATCTCCTGGAGATTCCTTCGCTGCGGATGATCGGCTTGTCTCTCTTTCTCTCTTTCTCTCTCTTGCGCGCGCGGGCGTGCGATCAGTATCTTTCAAATCGTTTCGAAAATTATCTCTATTGTGCGAAGGGACGAATGGTGTGTTGGCCTAGTACTGCACGTCAACTATGCTGAACTGCGGCTGATGATGAATTTTTAAGGATGTCTGATGCTCGTTCTTGACCTTTAAATTTTCTCCTTTTTAGATGGATTGGGTATATCTCATAACTTTGCATAACTGCTTATGGGATGTTAAACAGAATATTTTTTGCCAATTTTAAGTTTATAAAATACTATTTTTGTCTTTGGTATAAAAGTATTACTCAATGCAATAAGAAATTATAAAAATTGAAAAATTTCTTCTATCGTTTGTAATAATTTAAAATGGTGAAGGTTTTTATTGATCACAGCGAACTAATTTTTTTAGCGATAAAATTTATTTATTCGCAACGTTTCAGGAGTTTTTAACTCTACTCCCCTCTTCAGACTATAAAAATTTTTTTCTTTAAATTACAACTTAATGAAACAAACAAAAAATAATTTTTAGTACATCGTCGTCAATTGATCAAACCAAGCTTTTCTGAAAAGTTATAAATTCAACGGTTATGAATCAAAAAACCAAAAAGAAGGAGAATTTTTTGATTTTACAACCGAAATAAAACAGTACAACTCACAACGTTATATAAATCTCTATGCGATACGAGACTCAGGAAGATCTGATTGCTCATTAATCAATATTAATGGACAATCAGATTGCCCATTAATATTGATTAGACTGTAAGACCAATAGAAAAATCTTTGTCAATTTATAGTAGAGTACAGTCGACATAAGTAATATTTCTTAATGTTCATAAGTATTCGTAAAAAAGAGCGAAGAAACCGCAGAACCATCGAGTGACACGATGTTTTGTCGTTGTGTTTACGTAAAAGGCGTTTCCCCTCGATAAACAAAACTTCTTGCAGGCTAGTACGATATACGGTGATGTAAAATACTTAGAAGATAATTTTCTCGAACCGCTTTGTGCCATTATCTTTTTATTGCGCAGACTCGATTTTACTCTGGCGAGAAGAAAGAAAGGCAAAGGTCTCGCGCTGCTTCTTTTGCTAGTTAACACAAATAACTGCCCACTGGACTTTTTGTGTCCGCCTTCCTAGCCTACGAGAGACAGTTCCAGGAGTTAACCAGGCTTTAACGCGTAAAATGAAACTTGCTTTATTTATCACCTCTAAGCCGGAGTAGTTTTTGGCTTTATCCTCGATAAATTTCTTTGCACTAAAATCGTATTGTACAAAAATCGGCTTTATGCAAAATCATTCGAAGGCAAAGTTACAGCAGTTTTAGCAATGGAAAAGCTAGGATTTGGTTTCAAATTTATCCTCCCACTTTCAAGGAGAAACTTTTGATCTAAATCTATCTGCAAACTTTTTTTACAATATTACTTCTATCTTTACTATTCAAATTAATCTGCACGTCACAGATTTAACATATATTCTACATAGTTTTGAACAAAAGCTTATCCCAACTTTGAGTTTGCTCACTATAATCGTATAACTTTCAATATAACAACTAATTTTCTTTATTTAAACTACAGTTGTACCTATTAAACTGTTCTTAAATAAAATCATTATATGATTCTTCTATATAATTACATTAAAATCAACGCTTGCTAAAATTAAATTAAAACAATATATTTTCTTAACTTTGACAAAATGAACAAAACCATCATCCCATTGAAAAAACCGCTTTAAACCAACACCGCAAAATCCAAAATCAAATAATCGCTCTCGATATTACAGCATCCCAGAAAAAGCCTTCCGTCCAGCACATGGCGATCAGTTTACGAAGAACGGCGCATTGTCGCTTCTCTCGTCCCTATAACGAAAAAACAAGAGCAAAACGTGCCAAACAACTCGGACACAAAGTATCTATATACGCCTGCACTATGCAGCAGCGGCGATACAACGAGTATTATAGGTATATAGCTGCGCTGCGCTTCGGAGATCCCGGGGTGAAACAGCGCTTTATTCATCACGCATTTTATATACGCTCGGAGCGTATACAAGAATTTCTTTTTAGCCTATACGCGCTGCTGCTGCTGCTGCTGTTGTTGCTGCTTCTGCTGGGAGGAAGAGAGAGAGAGAGAGAAAAGGAGCAAAGCGAGAGAGAGAGAGAGAGAGAGAGAGAGAGAGAGAGAGAGAAAACGCTGTTGCAGTTTTTCACGCATTATGCGCGCGCGAGCAGCAGCAGCAACAGCAGCTCCGTGTAGTCTGCTCCGCTGCTGCTGCTCTCCGATCGTCCCGGTATTCTACTATGCACTTGAAGCGACGACGCATCGCATTCGCGCTCTCTCTCTCTCTCTCTTTCTCCCTCACTCACACACACACACACTCTTACTTGCTTTTCTTGTGACTTGGGTGCGTCCGCTTTTCGTCGTGCTCGCTTCTCGCGTTCTTTACATCCCACTGTTTCCTTCCTCTGATGCTCCGCTTTTATTTTTCTCTAGCTGCAGGTTTCTTTTGTATTCTATATGCGCTTTATGTTTTTTTTTGCTTGTATCGCGTGCGCGCGAATCGTTGTTGCCGGCATTTTTCCTGGCTGTTTCTTCATTGGAAAAATCTACCTGCTCTTTCGTACATTTCGGGGTGAAAGCTCAAAATTTGTATTACCCGCGCATGAATGGAAGAAACTTATTTCGTTTGTGGTGCATGTGTAACGTAATGATAATACTTATTATGAATCTCTGCAATGTTTTCTTTTTATCCGAGATTTCAATAATTAATAGAAATATTTCGAAAGTTTTTTTTTTTAACACTCTGCACTTTCTAGGAGTTTGCGATACAGTAGATTCGATCTACGCAAAGAACCGATTCTATATAGAAAAATAAATTGAAATGCGCAATTCGATACCGATAAAATATAATAATTGGTTGCTATCGCCATAAAAATATTATAATAAGCGTGAAGTATAATAAATGAATTTAATTAAAAAAAAGAAAAGGCAACAAAGAAAGCGAAGATATTAAAATAATATTACATAAAGTATAGTTGTAGAAAGCGCAAGTCATAAAATCGCAATTCTGTTTTCAATCAGAAGTTCTTAACTTTGACCTGGTGTAGCTCAAGTATCTATATATTATAATATACTACATATTGTGCGCGAGATATTCTTTTTTTTTTATCTTAAATGAGGCTTGCGTAAGTTTTCGAGTGTGCCGGTAGTTTCGCAATGACGTCACGTTTTTGTACAATAAATTTACGATACTGATGTCATACTTTATTGGTCATTTTAAAAGCGCAACATAATACTTCAATTTCGCGCTAAATACCGCTAAAATCGTATAACTGTCTCTTTCCCTCTCTCCATAACGCGGTTCAATATTTCAAACAATTTATTGTGCAGAGGAAAATATGAAACATAATTCGAACGATATGTAATCGTATTTTATAAGTAACTCATCTAATGGTTTTAATCATCTTCTTTTTGAACAGGCAAAAGACGCATATTACGCAATATTTGTGCCTAGTTTTAAATTAATGTTCGTTAAAGAAACACATAACTTTATTAATTAGTCTCAATAATGTACAAAATCAAAATGTCTCGTTTGCTCTATCGATCCACAGTAGATCAGAATTGCGTTAAATTTACATGTGTCATTCACTTCGAATGTTTGCGTATAGCGGACTAGTCTACAAAAAATTAGTCCAACCCGACTTTCTTCAACGAGCTGAAACATATGTAAATGTTGCGGCTTCAACTTATTAGCGTGACGAGCGAAGCAAAAGAAATCTCGTTCAAGGCTAATTTCTTGTGTTTCTTATTTAACTGCGAAATTGGAAAACTGTACATACATACATTTTCCAAATGGTCTTGAATACTGTCTTTAAAAGTTTTCATTCCCAATTGCAGGTTTCTCCCATATTACGCATAAATTCACGGCTTCTTTTTTACGACCTCTCCCCGATGGCTTATAAATATTTCACGAAAAAGCGATTTTTCAGCACCTAAAAAAATCATCGTTTCCGTCGTAACATCTTGAGCAAAGTCGGCGATGCTGCCCCCCAATAAAGTCATAAAAACTCGGCTAAAAAATGAAAAAAAAAAAAAAAAAACAAAATAAGAACCAAGTGCGAAGGGAAAAGGGATACGAGCAAAGCAAATAGAAGAAACTGTTTCAAAGCAGCGTATAAATTCACATAATTTGTTACGTTTTTCCCCATAAAACGCGCGTAACGTCGCGGGCATAAAACCATAAAACACATCATAATAATACGTGTACGCACTTTTTCGTATCCGAAATAGCCCCATGACGAGGTCCCCAAATCGCTACTTTACAATCGTCACTGCCATTCTGTCCCCAATAATTCACACTCAAAACAAGAAAAGAAAAGAAAAGAAAAAAAAACGTAACGAAAACAATAAAATAAAAAGCCAAAAAAAAGAAACACAAAGAAAGAGAGAGAGAGATAGAGCGCATCAGCCGGGAAAAAGAATGGAAAAACAGCGAAAGAGGAAAAAGCAAGAAGGAAAGAGAGGGGATAGAAGCCTACACACACAGACACACAGACACTTTGGTCTCGCTCTACTCGTTCGTTCCCTTCGAGCGGTTTTTCAGCGCCTCTCCTCACCGCTCGGTTCCCCCCTCGTACACACGCGCACACACATTAACCGACACACATTCACACAACTGCCTCGGCGCGCACACATGTGTAAAGGCTCTCGTCGGCAAGATCGACGCCCCCACCGCCGAGCCTCTACTGCTGCGGTCGACCTCTCTTCTCGTCTTCCCCCTGCGCGCTCGCACACACACACTGAGAGAGAGAGAGAGAGAGAGAGAGCTGCAGACCAACACAGTGACAGGCAGTCAGGCAAGCAGGCAGGCAAGCAGCGGGTCTACTTGTGAGGCGAGCACCGACCGACCGCTAGTCGAGAGCCGACCGCCCATTGCACTCGACGCGCGAGGCCTCCAGACTCGCGTATATAACCATAGCGCAGAATAGGCGGCTCTTTGTAAATCGCACTCGGACTCGGCGCAGTCAGTTCGCCAAATTCGCCGGCTCCGTTACGATACACACCCACGAACTTATTATCCGAATTATTAGCGGGAAACACTGAACTTGGCAAGTTTCGATAACCAGCCTCTCTTGTGTGATACACCAGCGCAGTGACACTAACGTTATTTTCTTCCGGGAGTAAAAGGAAAAAAATAAATAAATAAAAACGAAAATATAGCATAGGTGTTTAGTGTGCGGGTGCGGTCGAATCGTGTCGAATGAAAGTAACACAAGGATGAACAGTGACAATAGGGGTTACAGCTACGTAACGTGCAGTAGCAGTGCGCAGCGGCGGAGGAGGATTACGACGGTAGCGGCGTCGTCGTCGGCAACCTGTGGAACTCGGTTAGGCCGCGTTCTACGTGCTGGTCGTCCTGCTACCAGCAGCAGTAGTAGCGGCGGTAACGCGCATGCCGCACTTGCGCACCACCGCGACAGTCGTTGCTCCCTGTAGCCGCAAAATACTGCTACAGCCTATATATATATGTATATATATACCGTATAGAGCATCTGGTGCTCTCTCGCGATATATAGAATTCAGAGATGCGACTCGGCACGACAGGTTGTTACGATCTGTTGCGCTTGGAAGGTAACCGCACCGGCAGCCTCGAAGTTTGACCTGTGTTTTTTGTGTAATACCGATCGTTTGAGTTTGACTGAAACTGACTGGACATCCACGGAGCGCGAATGTGTCGACGGTGCTGCATGATAATTATGAAGGGTATGTAGATGCTTTTCTTCTATGCTGCGACGCTTTGAGGCATTTGAATTTTGGATATAGGCTTTGAGGAATGTTAAGAAATTATGGGAATTGCGTCATACTGGACGTGATGGTATAATTGACCATAGCGTGCGTTTACTTTTATTGCTCAGTATTGCTATAAAATAGGGCGAAAGTTTGCCGAAATTGATGACACATTGTTTACAACGCGCGACATTCTAATAAGGAGTACTCGTGACTTTACAGCTTTCGATAGCGTGCGATTGAAAAATAGCTAAAAATAATGTTCGAATTGTTTTAATTGATGCCTAAATAGCGCAATCAAAAGTCTAATTGAATGCAAATATAAAATTTGTTTTTCCTTCTACATCGCACAGTCGGTCGATTTGCATACAAATGTTCTGTTTATATATACGGGTATTAATTTTGTACGATCATTATTGAAAGTCTATAAATTGACGATATTCTCCTTATTTAAGTAATAGGCAAAAATCTTTAATGTTTCAATCATGAAAAAGCTCTATAATTTTAAAAGTACTCTCTTTCGGTATCAGAATCAAGACTGTCCTTTTAAGATCGTCTCAATTTTTACTTATTAAAATGTTGAAACTATACTACCGTGACAATTTCTTAAGATTCATAAAACACATCTATTACCGCCTCGAAAACAAGAGTCCAATCGAAGGCGGAAAGACCCTTTTTCGCACCAAAAATCTGCCTATCAGGGCAATGCCTAACTCTACCCGACTCGCATCAACTGGCAGGCGTTTCTAGCTTAAAACTCACACACGCGGGGAGGCGCGAGATCGAATCGCATTTCCTGTACACCACAGTCGATTTCCGCGGCGTTTCCAACACACTCGTCTCCACTCCGCGCGAGCATCTCACAAGACTTTCAATCTCCTCTCGCTCCCTCTTTCGCTTGTATATACACACTTCCTCGTCTCGATCTCCCGAGTGATCTTATCGCTTACGTTTGCACTAGGCGATATGCGTGTACGTACACTTACCTTTTGCTTGGCTCCCCTCTCTCTCTCTCTCTCTCTCTCTCTTGTGCGGCAGCGATAAGAGCGATTGTTCGAGAGCGCGCGCGCGCGACGGAAGAGAATTCCTTCTCTTTCACTGCTTCATCGCGACGGCGCTTTCGTTACTTTTCCACTAGCAGGTTACGTGAGCGATAAGGGCCCGAGTGACTTGCGTTATAGCGACGACGCATAATTTTTTGAACGAAGGAATGCTTTTGTCGAGATATACGTGTGTGTCGATTTTTATTTTCTGTTGTGAATATTTTCTTGGATTTCTATAATCGCTTGATTTGCGTTGAGGGAAGCAAGCGATTTCGCGTTAATTACCCCGAATAATAATCATTGTGTGGACATTGTAATTTAGGCTAATTATAAACTTATTTACAAAACAAGACGTACAGTATAATATATCTTTTGATCTTCCTTGAACTGAATACGTTTTTAATTGCTTAAAATCGTCATTCATTATGCTCGCGGGATAAAATACTGAAATTCATTGACAATAAAAAAAGTCGAGGGTATATAGACGAGTGTATAAATTTCCACTCGAGCTGCTGTTATTAATAGACATTTTATCGTTCAAGTATTAACGCATATGCGCACAAATGAACGATCCCAATTTAAAAAGCGCAAGAAAAAATAAATATAAGCTCGAAACAAATTCGATCTGCTGCTTATATGAATATAATAAAATTATCCGCTGAAACATAATACCTGCAAAACTTTTACTATAACTTTATTGATCAGCATCGTGAGTCTACGCCACCGCGACGACGTCTTTCTTGAACGAAATCGTCTCACTCTCTTTTTCTCACGAATAAATTAATGAGCTTGATGTCACGTCCGAGAATGTTACTTACGTAGGTGCGATTATTACGGATCCACGCGTATATATATATATATGTATAATCATTGGTTCCGAGGATGGAACTCGAAAAAAAAAATAAAGAGACGAGAGAGGAACAGAAAATGTATAGCAAAACCAATTTGACTCATGAATGAGTCGTCGAGATTCCGGCGGCTCATTAGCATTAGCCGCGCGCGCACTCGGCCATATAGTGTCTTACTGTCGAACGGTACTCGCAATCAATTTTAACATATGCCTGCCGTTGTTTCTTCTTCTGCTCTCTTCGCGGCTCGCATTTTTAATGAGCTACCGACTTAGTATGTTATTTTTTTGTTGTCTTTCGCTGACTCGTACAGATTTCTAATATGATCTGGTAGTCCATAGTATTGAACGTTATATTATTTTCCATGATTAATCACCGGTACGTCCAATTTCAGTTTGTTAAAAAATCCTCAATGTTCTTCCTTGTGATTGAAAACCGGTGAGACTAACGATTGTTTAGTCTCCATTCAAATTGACAACAATCGCTCAACTTCTTATACAAATCCGGTGCGTTTTGTAGTCTGTATATAAGCACGTCATTGGTTAAAAATAAGCGCTCGTACATCAACCGATGGCCGGTTAAATGGATATATTGTGACAAATTCTCTGTCGGATCGTTTGTTTTCGCATTGCATAACACAGCCTTATAGTGCAATTTGTTGTCTTAGCAAATTACCACTATTATCCGCGTATTTGTTATGCGTATATACGTGCACATTACTCATCACTTATCATCCGAGAGCGATTCTCGTTATAGCCGCTCACGCGCACGCATGCAACAAGCTGAAAGGCTCGTTTCATTAAAATATTGGGATTTTAATATCGCGATATTCAATTTTCTCCGAGGCGCTTTTATTTGTCGAAAGCCGAATTATACTGGCTGTAACGGCTGGTAAAAGGCCCCGTTTGATTCTCAGCCGACATTGTCTAAATTATCCATAATACATGGCTTGCACGCACCGCGTCAACTTATATTCAATGCAGCGCCAAGCTAATGAAATTCCCGCAACGATTTTCCATCAGCTTTGTGTATATACGATGTGTGTGCGCGCGCGCAAAACAAAAGGAGGCTCTCTCGTGCGTTCGAGAGAGATTATTTTTGACAAATATCCCTCGTCATCCCCGCAGGACACGTGGCAATTTTCTCCCAAGTTTCCGCGTCATTATCGGAACCCATTAATTTACGTGGTTACACAAAAAGCCAGAGAGAAAGAGAGAGAGAGAAGCGCGTGTACTCGCGGCCAGATACACGCGGGCTTGCATCAACCCACGTACGTAGTGGAAATGGGAAACTTCTTCAAAGGAAGACACACGGCAAGAGAATAGATCGACGCCTTCGACGACGCGAAGGTGTTCAATGCCAATTTAGCGCGTCTCTCTCTCTCTCTCTCTCTCTCTCTCTCTCTCTCTCTCTTGCTCTTTGTTCTTTTTTTCTCTCTTCCGCGCGTTAGATAATGGCCTCGAGCCTTATACCTTTTTACACGCTTATATAATCTTACGTAATATTTTTGTTTGTCGCGGACGTTGTAGAAAAAAAAAGAAGGTACCGTGAGTTAGCCCTTATTATATACCTACGAATGATATCCGATTTGCTTTTTTGTCCTGATCAATGCGGTGGGTTTCCGTAATCGACGTCTCCACGGTATTGCACAGATAATATCGATCGATCGATCCTTTCGCTGTAAGCGTCAAAATTAGCGTTTAATTAGCGTATATATATACGCGCCGCGTGTTTTGGAAAGTTATGCGCGCCGCTGGATCGGCTCGTTAATTATTTATAATACGAGCGCGCGGCTCGTAACTAATATGTAATTTAGACGTTTTATGGATTCGTAAATAGTTTTCATTATTAATTTAGGCACTTTCACCTCAGCGCCGCGCGCAGAATTTCGCGTCGAAACTAATTCGCGATATTTTTTCTTTAGCTCGATATCTAATTATCGCTGCTTCTTTCTTTTTTCTTTTTTTTTTCTGTATACACCTATAACAAGACGCGCAATTTGTCCAGAATGTTATTTACGTGGCCCGCTTGATTTAGCATCCCAAAAAATCTCACATCTCGGTATAATAATACTCTGTCAATGATTTAGTGCATTTAGCTATCTTAATTAATACACGCTCGGAATCAATAAACGACCGTGTTAAAAGTTATTCGCCCAAGATACACACGATTATACAAGCGCTGCGAATGAACCGCATCGATCATAATGTCTCGCATACCCAATGCTATTCATATAAATGTCGCGCTATAGCCGAAGAAATCGGCCGCGCATTATGGACTTAATATGTTATACGTAAACGCCACACGTGCGTAATACGTTTATACGAACTAGTTATAGCGTGAGGTCATCTCCGGGCAACAGTCGAGCGCCTGTTCGGATAAAAAAAAAGACAGAGAAGCTCGAGAACGATGAAAATGACATTGTCGCGGCTTTTTGATAAAGAATTCGTTGAACTGCCGTATCGCTATGGTTTATCGCTGCCGCGCCGTCGCGAATTTGTATCGAAGAAAATAACGCGGCGAGGCGCCAGTCTGCGACTCTATCGTCGTTGGTTCGCTTGTATGCGCCACTGCAGCAGCTGCAATTATTAGATCTGTCGCGACGATTTTGTCGCATATATACAACGCTGCTGCTGGTGCATAACGCATGATACTACGCGAGGTCGCGAACCTCGTGCGCTCGAGTTGATAACTGCTTGGGAAAAACAGATCGTCGACGATTGCATTGATGTTTTGCCGATATACACACGCCGATATTTTTCGCTATTTATGTTCGTTGGCGATATTCACTCGAACGCCGCAGCGAGATAAGCTACTTTTTCTCCATCTGAAAATTATATCATCATTTACACATATTATAGCGCGTCCAATTGAGAAAATATATAATATTTATTTCATTTCGGAATAATTTTTCGATGCTCCACTTGCGCGACCAAGGACAGCGCATACACACAGAATCTATATATAAGAAGTTTTATCGCTGGGCATCGGCGTATATAAGAAGATTTACTTACCAAATAAAGAGCGCACGCCCGGTGAATTCAGAACAAATAAGAATAATAAATCTCCCGTATATAGAAGCAGGAGAGTATATACAGTCGACGTAACACTTTTCTTATATTATGCTGCACTCCTAGACGCGTACTCACACACACACACACACACACACAGACTTAAACACGTATCCCTTCATAAAAAACATGAACGGTTACGTGTCCTAAAAACCTCCGAGAGAGGGAGAGATCAAATCGCTCGCCTCTCTCGCTCTCTTACATTTCAAAAAGATCAATTACTCCTCCTCCTACTTCTCCGTATAGACCAGAGACGGGTACCAACACACTCGAGAGAGAGTTATATGTATACGTGTGTTAGGCCCTGTTTTTCGAACGAATCAATCGCGATCGGTCTACATTTCGATCTCTCTCTCTCTCTCTCTCTCTCTCTCTCACTCTGTTGAATAAATCGCGCGCGATACACACAAGACACGGCCGCGGGAAAACAAACAAATCGCACGCGAGAATCAGGAAGTCGAGAAGAAGAAGACGCGTGAACGGGCGTCTTTATGTGTAGGTATATATTAAACGAGAGGGAGATAGGGAGAGTCGACAAAACCGTATGAGCGCCGCGACTATGAATAGTAGTCTAATTGACCCAGTTCGAACCTCGTGTCTATATGTGTGTGTGTGTGTGTGTTGGACTGCGGAGGAGCACACGAGTATCGATACGGCCATCGAATATCCGACTCCTCGATGTATATACCATTTGTACACGTGTATGTATATAGGACAGGAAACCTTAGTCGAGTCCCTCGTTCGCGCGTTTAACTCGCATCCAGATGTGCGACTATGCGGATCTATGGATGTTTGAATGTTGTGGAATAGTATGTAGCGATTGGATTAGCTGTTATATATACTGTGTATTGACGATCGGTTGTGGCGCTTGCTTTGGCTTATAGCTCGTCGGTTTGTCGGCTTTCCGAATGGAGTCTATGAACAAAATTTTCATTTACTTTAGGATAAGCCGAGAGTTTGTTTAGCTGTTGTTGACAATCGGTTTTTGCACATAATTAACTGGGAAACACATATTTTTACATCATTCGGAGAATCGAATCCTTTATTTTCCGACTTTAAAGAAACCACATTTCGTGTATGCCTTGAATATTCTATTGATAGACATAACCAACTTTTACTCATCTGTTATAAATTCTTGGTATTTTAAACTGCGCTCTAATGCATAATGACATTCTTTTTCCTTCTGATAATATTTAAAGTGTACGAATACGAAGAAATTTTCTCAAACAAAAATATTGGTTACATAATCCAGAGGTCGTATCGCAAAGATTATAGCATATCGCACCTATATACTCAATTTCTAAAATATATTATAGAATTCACAAATTTACGATACTCAGTTTCTACGAGATTCCAAAAAAAAAAAAAAAGAGTCACCTCTAAAACCCACTCTCCATAGCCCATGAATCCCGCACAAATTTCGCTCACTCGGCTTACGTAATATTTTACAACCCGATGCGCACATAATCGAACTGTTGATCGACAACGTAGACTATAACACGCACCGAGATCCCCCGCATGTGTGTATACGTGGAGCGCAACGGTCCGTGAACGCGATATATTTACGGATCGACGATCTTGTACCCGCGATCAATGAATGGATCGGTTATATTGGCGCGCGTTCGGCTCGGAGTCTTGGATCCCGCGAGAGCCTAATGGGGAACTCGCGCGCGGGGGCCCTCCGAGTGAAGGAAATAAACGAAATGATTTACATCGAGAAGCCGCCCCGAGTCCCGCCTCGTGTCTTTATGTAGAGCGATTTACTGGCCTTTATAAAACGGCCTACGCGAGAATGCATTAAAATCGAAATTTTATCAATTACTCTTGGTGCTTTTATATATATTGGGGTTCCGGTATAGCTTCAGGTGCTGTTTACCAAGGCTTTTATTACTAAATTTAACAACTTCTGGTATAGCCAAACCTATTTTTCAGTTTATGCGCGTCTCGCGATATACAAAACAAGTTCATACGATTTATTCAGAATAGTTATTGGATGCCATAGTATAGCCTCTAAAACTGAACAGATCACTAGCTGTCATTTCGAAGAAGTGAAAATTCACTTTCTATCGTTCAAAAGCCAAGCGATTTTAGTGAATACTGGCTCAAATCTTAACTCTAAAGATCATTAAAGACGGTAATTATTTTGACATTATACACTTAATTCTTCTTATTTTCCGATTAATTACTTTAGAAAATTCATAGAAAGACATTCACGCGGTAGTCAAGCTCATTAATCAAAACCGCAGAGCTGGATATAGTTAACGATTCCACGATGTGGATACACTAGCCGAAGGCATAGAATCGTCAATTAGCCACCTATAACATCTCATCGCATTTCCTCGCACTACGAAATCGGTACTTTTCCATATATACTCATCGAAAAGCCACTGACGCGCACAATTACCCAATCGACTCGAACTTTCTAACTGGATGGAGTCGCGCGACACTGTATTGGGTGTCGTTCAGTATCCGCAGACGAGAGAGCTTCCGTAATACTCTTTCGAAATTTCGTTAAGAGCTAGTGTATACGTAGCCACAGCCGGTCGGGCGCAGATCGTAATTGATTTGTCGGAAGTGGGTAAAGGGAAGTCTGGAAAAGCGCTAATAATCGGTCAAGGGCCACCGACGTGTATATGGGAGCTGATGCTGCTGTCGATTCGTAAACGAGCAAAGGAAGAGGCTTCAATTATGGCCCTTCGTGTATAACGTGAAAGCGCCTCTAATCGACGCTACACATATATGCGTCTCGCTGCGATCGACTTATGGAGCGTCGGGGGGTTGGCGCTGCCGAAAAGTACACGGCCTTTTATTTTATTACCGCGGCTATTTGCGTCGAACTTTATTTTTGGTCGAGTTTTTATTGGTGTAAGCTAAACGAACTAAATGTTACTCAACCAGTCATCAATGACCTTTAACACTCGTACGTATTTTCTGCAGAACAGAATTTACTTTATTCGGACATTTTAAAAATGAATATAATTGAGTAAAAAATGGAAAAGACGATGCGGCTGCAAGTGATCATTTATCTCCCATTAATGTTTGCGCTGCGCGATATGTCGAAACGAGGATAAGCTTGTGAAACGGCTTGCAGCAATAAACAAATTCGCCGACGAGACACAAGAGATTAACGCTGCGAATATCTATTTCTGTTTTTCAGATTATCAATTTCCTATTGACGTAACCGGCGTAGCCAAGGATCACCCGTTTCTCGAGGCCGACTCGTTGCAGAGTCTCTTCCGCAGACTTCATGCGCTCAATCGTTGTGCTAACATGAAATTGGACACCCACCACCATCATCATCACACTCATCACACCACGAACCACGGAAAGACCGTGAGTATTGTTTCATATCATTATAGCTTTATCGATTCTACTATCGACAACATTTTCGTAAATTTTCGTAAATTATATCAACATATGCAATGATTAATATATATATACATATAAGAAGTAAGAATTCAAATTCACAAGACCAGATTATTTTTAAAACGCAATTTCGTTTTAAAAATAACTGCTATGCGTAAGATTTAAATATTTCCACGATGTTACGCACTGCCGAACTTATATTCCTCGGTATCGTACTCGTTGTTTTCTTACCTAAAACGCGATTACGCAAGAGAGGCGCTCGAATATAAAAAAATTGCGTTCGCTCGACTTCCCTGGCCTGCCGAATTTCATACGCGCACCTTATAATTTGAGAAGAATTCACCTTCGAAGACCGAGAGAAGTAAAAAGTAAAAAAGAAAAAAGGAGAGAGAAGACGTGCGTCTTCGAAACGTTGTCAGATCAAAAAAATTGTGTTGGCTCCATTGAAAAGGTAAGAAAAAGGGCTTGGGTCTATATGTCCAAAAAGAGTTTCCGAGAAAACCGTGCTATTTACGAGAGAGACTGTGACGAAGCACGACACACGTGGCGCCCTTCCTCTCACGCGATTTTCGCTTAAATAATGCCTTGCGTCCCAGTGTCTTTTTGACCCAAAGCAGGATTTCCCTCCCTTTTAAAGGCTTTCTCCGTTACACGATACTTGGGTAACGGAAAAAAGTTGGTGCCTTTTGATGAGAGAAGGGATCCCAAGGTCGAATTTTCTTGTTTTCGCGCATTTTCAAAAGTTTGTGCGCAACGTATATTTTAGGCTTTGTGGACGCCAATTGTTCTCTCGTATTAAACCAAACGTGTTTTAGAAGGAATGACGAGGAATTCCAGGAAACGAATATATATCATTTGCACACGGTCGATATATATGCATCCTTCTACGTTATTTACGATACAGAAACTTAATGTTTATTATCTGTAGACCCAGTGTACAAATAGAGAAAAGTTGAATTATGCGCTCGACGTAGCGCCGATAAAGGAAACACGGCCTGGAATTTTTGTAAACAAATTCATTACTGCAGGATACAGTTTGTCTGTTTTTTTTTTGTTCTTACATAAAATGTTGAATAACGGTTTTACGACAAATCAATAGATATGCATACGCGCACTTATATCCTCGTTCATTAACAACGCATTCGATTCGTGGCTTACGCAAATCGTATTTCCTGTGTCTCACAATAGACTGTCAATGCAAATTTTCTCGTTAATTACAATGTTTATGTAATATAACGAGGCCTGTCCCGTCGTCGCTATAACGTGCATTGACGTTAATCGCACACAATGCATAAAAAATATCCTTGTCGTTCCAAAATAGTTCATTGAACAGCTCACATGAATTTATGAATATAATTAGATGAGCCATACGCACAAATCCGATTGTTATCTAAATATATATGCCTTTACGCGCGCGGCTTATGTAACTTTCTTTTGTCAGCGCGTTTCTGTCGTGGACGCGCCCTTGCAAAGTGCCATCGCGAACATACATCTCGTACGCATTTTTGCAATCATCGACACAGAAATCTTATCGAGATCCGAGAAATAAAAAAAAATCGTGATTTCCCAATCGATCCATCATCAAAATTTCCAAATGTACGCTTCCCCATCCACGCCAAGAACAACGTACAACCAAGTCAGTCTCCTTTTATATGGTCATTGTCATGCCGAGGCAGTGAAAGTTCGTGCCCGTGGAGGTTACTACCACCGCGCGTACCCATGTACACATCCTCTGTGCACGTGTGTCGTATACGTGTGCGTATGGATCGGCTCGTAAGACACACAGACGGGTTGCGCGCGCGAGGAATAGCAATTAAACGAGGCTCACGTGAGCGGGGCCTTTAAGTCAACTTCTCGCTGGGTGTAATTACCATGGAAAGTGCAGGTGTGGCCTGGGCGAAGATCGTCGCACGCGGGGAAAATTAGCATTCGCGCGAGTAGCGCGGACCGGATGAAGAAATACCCCTTGCGTGGTATTGAAACACAACGACCGAGCGGCTTCCGATCCACGTACCGATATATACGTGTGTTTTTCCAGACGATTTTCCTACGAAACCAGTACTCGTTTCGCAAGCCTCGCTTTTATTTTTAGCGCGTAGGCTTTTGTTCGCTGCTCTTTATATACACGAGAGTCGATGGATTTGTTTATCGCAGCTCTCTAGCGATAAGAGACTGTTTTAGATACTGCGGGTATACCGACAGTTTTGTTCATGCATTAGTTCGAGATGATGAACGTTTTCGAAACGAGACTGTACGTTATAACTGCGAATAAATGTCATCTATTTGCAACAATATCACTTATCTTGTTGTGACATTGCTGGTGTATATTTATCGGTGCTAAGTGTGCCGGCAATTAATCACTTAAAATTTAGACATTTTGATTTTTCCCGCGTGTATCACGCGCAGATGCTATCGCGGCATATATAACATTTTCTGAAAGCCAAGACCTGTTAATAAACCGTTTAATTTTCTCGATTAACATAGTTATAAAGTAAATTTATGACTGCGCGCGCGCACACACAAAAACCTCCCGAGAATCTGCATATAAGAGTTAGAACTCGCGAGGAGGGGGGGGGGGGAGAGGAAGGAACTAATTTGCGCAAAACGACCACAGCAACAGCAATACATCTATAAAACACTGGTATTAACGGAGAGACCGCCGCGCGCGCGCGATTAATTCATAAAACGTCACGCCCCTTAAAAAGAAAGGAAATTTAGGTTATCTGGCGGCGATATATACACACACACTGAGCTTCGCAACGCCAGACAAATCTCAATTTCGCCTCTTATCGCGCGCTCTCGACCCATTCATAACCGCTCATGGCTAATGATTCCGTCACAATTCTCCTTTTTATTATATTCCGCGAAAAGCCTGCGTATTCGGCCATAAGAGACACGCGTCGCCGCTGCGCACGAAAAACGACGGGAAGAAAGTTGCGGCGACTGCGCCTACCGGTTCACTTGCAAATAAAGCGTCACCATCAATTATATATATATATACGTTTATGTATATACCGCGAGGGACGATAAAAAGGTCGAGAATTACACGTGTCGAAAATCGCGTTAGGTCAATGTATATATATATATAGGTGGGGAAATCGTTCATGAGTCTCTGCGTGGTGGTTTGGTGTGGTGTGTGACTATCTCGCACACGTGACGCGCGACATCTCGCCTTATCGCCGATTCCTATATACATTTGTCGTATACCCGATTTTATCGATCTTTATTAATTATGCTCATGTTAAGCTGCGGTCTAGTACACACACGAAAGCTTGTGATACCGATAGATCATCGATAGATTGACTTTCTTGTACTCTAATTCCATGGGATTTATGCGAAATTCAATCTGTTTGTTTTTCGTCGACTCGCTGCTGAATCAATGTTCCGATATTTCTTTCAGGCGAATAGTTTTTGAAGTTTCGTAAACTGTTGCAATTAAGAAACTCTACGTACAATTATGGTTCATCACCATTTATAAGGAAAGATTAACTCGCATCCTCAATTTGGCCATAGTCAGTAAATATAAAAACCATCCTCGCGCTTGTCTTTTTACGCAACAAGCCTAAATTCTTCGACGAGCCCGTGTGCATAAAACAGTATCAAGTAATCGTAAAATCAGCCTCTCGCCGATGAAAAATCATATATTTTCATCAGGCAAAATACCCCGTCATCGGATTTAAAATTGCCGAGGCGAAGAAGTAACCCCCTCATTAAAGAGTCGCAATTTCGTCCGGCCAAGTTTTTCTTATGTAATTGAACGATATTCGCGAAATAGTATTATATGTAAAAGTGGTCTCGTTTGTGGCTCTTTAAATTTCGCGCGTGTGTGCATGGCTGATACGGCGAATCATAAATTCATGAAAAAGAGAAAGTGTTTGGGAAACATAAAAATTGATTCTTTTGGACTGCGGCCGAGGAACAACCACGTATATACACCGAATAAAGGAGACGATCAGCATAAACGTTGCTGGCCGATCTTTAATATATCGTTCACTACAAATTATTTTTCCTTATTTAAAAAGCGTATATCGTCGTCATTCTCGTGCGGCCCTGGTATTTAGTCCAAAATCCTCCGATACTTAACCTGCAACCGTAAATTTCATCCTGGCATATTTATCGCGGACTGTAAGGTGTGCCATGGCTGTTGCCAAAGTTCAGTTAACGAATGACTTTGAGGTCTAAAAGATCGTCGCTATATCATTGAAATTCTATAAAATAATTTTCATCCACATTGATAAAGAACGATTACCTATCAGAATCGTAAGAAAAAAAAATATATTATCCAAAAATAGGTATTTCTTCCTATTTTCCACGGTACATCTTTCGCGCAATACATTCACTCCTCCGCATCCACAGCAGCCTCGGATACTACCTTGATATTCCCGCAAAACTCCGCAAGGCGCGTCAATCGGAGCGCAAGAGATCACGACATGTATACCGCTACCCACACTCGTATACCATCCAAACTCTCTCGTACTCACCGTATACACGAGTATATACAAGCACGATACGCGCAACGATCGGCCCAAATACTCGCCTCTGGCTTTTTCCAACCTGCTCACAGCCGCTACGTACAGAGACTCACACACACACACACACACCGTCACACACACACGACACGTCACACACACACACACACAGACCGGAAGCTATATATGCAGCAGTCGCGCTTCCGACGTAATTGCCGGCTGTCGCGGTCAATTAGCTTTTATTCCGACTTTTGCGCTCGCATGTGCAGCCCGGTCGATATAATTTTCGTTCGCCGGTATACTTGTATACATATTATACCGAGTGAAAACGCCCGGCTGCGAGTGGGCGAACGAGACACTCGCGCCTGGCGGTTTCACGGCCATAGCAGCAGCAGCAGCGGCGGTGGCGATATGCGCGCACCTGGGATTTTTTGTCTGCGGGTAAAAGGGAAAAAATGACGTTTATATTGACGATAAGGTGTCTGTGGACTCAACGTGTCGCGCCCGCGCCCTTTTTAGTTTGTTTTTTTTTTTTCGTCTTTCGCGAGTTGGCCAGTGGCGCGCGATACTTATGCGCACTACGGACGCGGATAGGATTTATGATGCGTGTTTTTCCGATAACGATCTTTTAATTGCGGCTGCTTGTGCGGTTTTTCGTTTATTTTTATCGTCATTATAATATATCGGCGTTTTAGCCGGGCCGATGTAGTATTCGAGATTTGCCAATATAGCGGCGATCACTTCCTCTTCGCCGCGGATATATAATATCGATTTTTTTATCGATGGAAAATTAATTATATAGCTTGTATCCAGGTGATTTTTACAGGCTTACGAAATACACACATGTGCATGTTCATTCACAAAGTGCGAACAATATTTTGTGTATATATATATGTGTGTGTGGGTTGAGTAACGTCGTATACCGTTTTATTAACACATTCACACACATACTGGAAATATATCAATTAGAGAAAGTTTCGGGTGGAATACATTAAAAGACGTGTGATTATATTGTCAGCTGCTGGTCTCGCGCGTATTACCGAGGAAAAATCCTGGCACGTCGAATATAATCGTAATGATACTTTACATAAAGCACAATTATGCAGCCGAAGTGAAATTGCCGCGTCGATGTTCAGGCTGTTGCACTTACAATTAGAGTTCTGTCGTTGAAGTGCAAAATTGAGCATAGCAGTACTTTGTGTTTTTTTTTGTTTTTATCAATCGAATTACGCGGAAAGATCATAAAATCTCGCGGTTCGTCCGATCGCTTTACCCTCGTTTCCCGCTGCTGCCCACCAGTATATATACAAGTGTTACAGAAAAATAAATCGCTAAACCTTTCTCGCGGGCATCGTAAAGACGAATAAAATGATCGTCTCGGTCTGGTGAGATCCGTCGTAAAAGACGAAAGTTCATTAACAAGCGCGTGTCAGGGATTTTCCTAGCCCAATTTTCACCAGCCATAAGGCAACAAACATTAACATCGCCTCGGCACACGTATATATATATCCGTGCACAAAACATTGGGTCTGCGCCTATACAAGCATATACACAGCGATAAAATTAATGTCGCGAAAAGTCGATCGGACCGAGCGTGGTGCACACGACACATACAGACACACACAGGTTATACGCACCCCGCGGCAAATTTGTCTTTTATTGCGGCAATCATTCTCCCGGCGCTCAAAACAACCCACGTGGGCGCAGCGGCAGAAAAGTGTATCGCTCTTGCAGCTGAAATCGAAAGGCCAAGATATACATACATGCATGAATATATAAGAAAAAAAAGTCGGCATATATATACGGGTGCGAAGCCTCGTAAAGTACGATCGCGTGTTCGCCCGGCCACTCTCGATCCTGGCACACCGCGAATTTCTCGTCAATTTCGCGGCGGCGTCGAGTTTCACCTGTCGGCTCGTAAAGATCGCGCCGGCGGTGCAGCGAGATTAAGGAACTCTGCCCCGCGCTTATGCCGCCGAGGAGAGGAAGATACACTTGAAAGATCGTTATCCGCATTAGTGCAGAGAGAGAGAGAGAGAGAGAGAGAGAGAGAGAGAGAGAGAGAGAGAGAGAGAGAGAGTAAAGTTACTCTGTGTTTGTGTGCAGGTAAATTAATCGGTGAGCTTTGACGCTGAAGAATGCCCCACCGCGATCTCTCGGCCCGTGCACCGAAGACGATAAATTCGCGACTCTGCGCGCAGTCTTAACCTCCGATATAGACATGCGGATATGTGTGTATGTATATAGTACGTTCTATACAGATGTAGAGTCGACATGCTGTCATCGGCTTTTATGGGCTTCGTGGCGGTTGATGCACTTTATATATATGTGTTAGCGGATCCCTCGCGTAATTTCGCAACGGAATCAGTAACCGATCGGCTGCATATACAACAGGCTTTTAAACTGCTTGTACAAAATCTGTTGATTTTTGTCCGCGTCAATTGGGATGCGAATAAATTAAGCTATCTATAGAGATCCTGAAGTGTGACAAGTCTACAATTTCGCTGATCGACAGATCTCGATAATATTTATAAAATACGCGGAATAATGCAAAGCTGGAACTTATATATGAATTCGGTTGCTCGCTCGGCCACCAATGTATTATTGTTCGCGGATCTTAAGCGTGTGGCATTAATAGATTGCGCAACCCGAGATGCTGGTGTAACAAAAAAAAAAAAAGAGAAGGAATAATCATAAAGGAGGTCCGATAAGTCAACCGGTCGATACGTACACCTCCATCAACCGAAAAAAACGTGCTTACGCAATCGAAACAAAATGCCTGGGATACATAATAAAACCTGGCTACGAGAAAAAGAGGAAGAAAGAAAAAAAAGATACATACACATCAAGAGTTGGGAGAAGCCAAGCAGACAAGTCGTAAAGCAAAGAGGAGAAGAGAGATTACGCAAGGTGTGCGAGAGAGAGAGAGAGAGAGAGAGAGAGTCCGCGCGGGTATTTAAAAGTCCGCCAGCTCTCTCATCAAAGTGCGCGTCCGAGAGCTTCGAATTTCACCGCTCGCACGGCTGCCTGGCTGCTGCTATAATACTTGGCGATCGTCCCTATAGAGGCTCAGACCTATATATCGACCGGCGCGTGTATTCCGGCGAATTACGTGTGCGTGTCTTGTATCGACGTCAGCAGCAGCAGCAGCCGCGGGGGAGAGAAATTCGGTATCGATCGATCGCTCGATCGATCGCTGCACACACAGCTCAATAACGCGAGAGGATCGAAAGTCATCTTTGCGCATGAGTCTTTCTCTCTCTCTGGAATCGGATGCTTCTTTTTACGAGAGAAAGGCGCCTCGAGTCTCCACTTGCGCACGAAGGAATATTGCTACTGCTCGCGTTATGAGTATATCGGTAGCCCCGAGGATCATTGTCGCGCGCTGCTATAAGAATCGAAAGTCGCGATGAAAGAGAGTAGTAAGAGAGTGGGATCTGCCGTTAAGGGCATTGGTTTCCTAGCACTGCACGCTGGTATAACAATGCATGTATATAACAGTTGTGTGAGAACCGAAGTGACAGGCGGTTCAAGGTGACACTTGTCCCGCGCACAGGCTTTCAGGCAAAACAAAACCTTACTACCGATAGCGCGAGGGGAACTCTCGTCGCGGCTCTAATGCAGAGAGCGAGCTGCTGCTGCTGCTGCCGCTAGAGCAAGTGCAAAAAAAGGTAGTGAAAAATTAAGCAATCCACCTTGGACTCATAATAGGCCAATCATCTTTCACTCCCGCAACGGCGCCGGTGCTTTGCGACACCACAACAACGCCGCTCTGCACAATAAATCCGTAAACAGAGAGAGGGAGCGTGTGTATATACCGATCTCTCACCGGCGGGAACCATTTTTGGCCTTGTTTTCGAAGCCGCCCACCGCGCTCGAGACCGATCCGATACACTTTCGCACGACGCGAGTTTTATCGGAGAGACACGCCGCCGCCGCCGCTGCCGGACGATGTATCCGCCTACGCTGCGACGAGGCAATAATCGATGCGCTCTTTCACTTTTATACACCGATGAATATGGCCTGCGCGATCGCGTGCGTTTTGTAAGACGCGCGATCACCGGTAGTCGGGTGCGATTTCCTCCTCTTTTTCTTATGCCGTGGAGAAGTTTAGTTAATTATGCTTCTCTCGAGAAAAGAATCGTGATTTCTGAAACGGATCCGATTTCTTTGGAAAAGAAGGTAACGTTGAACTTGTTGCGGAATCGCAATCTTATAATCATGAGAGAAGCAATGATTAAGAAAAGAGCAATTCTAATTTGTATATAGAGAGAACGAGATTGAATATACGTAGATATAAGCGAACCGCGCCTGCAACGTACGTACCATTCGGTTTGGCTAAATTACAAAAACCGTAATATTAGCACGTATAACGTCGAAACGAGCTCGCGCGCGGGAGAGAGAGGGAAAAAAGTTCGCCTACCCATATACACACCTCTCGACGTGATGAAAGGTGCCCCAAGTTTCTAAATAATAACTCCCGCCTCCGCGCGAGAGAAGGGAAGAGAGAGAGAGAGGGAGAAAAAAGGAGCAATAGAAGGCAGTCAGAGCTCTCGCGTAATTACAAACTTGACAATGAGCAAACGAGCCGAAACAAATTGCGATGCCTTCGTCCCCTTCTCCTCTCATCGTGTAGCACATACACATCCTCTCTTTACGCGCAGGAGCCGATAGAAAAACGGAAAATTGGCGAATTACGATGCTGCAGAGAAGAGCTGCTCGAGCGCGAAAAAAAAAGCAGCTGAGCGTCGAGTTACAGCACAAAAGGAGCGAGAGCTGCTGCTGCTGCTACACTGCACTCGGCCGAGAAAAACGGGAGGAGAGGTGAAAAATAAGAAGTTAATTGGCAGGTTGCACGCGTTCGCTCGAGTTTGCACGCGCGCGAGCGAGAGAGAGAGAGAGAGAGAGAGAGAGAGAGAGAGAGGGAGCCTTGAATAAAAAGCTTCGGAAATCGCGCGTTTCCCTCTTACTCTCTCGCGCTTAGATCGGCATCTATGTATATATACATGTACAGAGACACAGACAAGGTATACCGACACGCATAATTACGCCGACTCGCGTACGCACGCTCACCGACTATGTTAAGCCGCGTGGACACTTTCTGTCGAATTTTCCACAGAGCATATGTCTCTTGTTGAGCGAATTCTCCTTTTATTATTTCGATATCTGTAAAATTGAGACTGTGTTGTTGTTCTGATGTATCGGTAGGCGTAAAAATAGGCCTGGGTTTTCCGAGAAAGCGTTATAACGAAAAAAATAACAAGAGCGCAGACGAAAGTTTCTTTTATTTCATAGCGAGGGAGAGAGAGAGAAAGTTTAAAGATAAATGTCGTTATATATTTGTTGAAATGCGATATAATAAATTAGGGGATACGAATGCGCTCGATACACGAGCCGTTAGTCACTGCGGCTGAATTTATTGTCCTTAAAACAAAATAGATTTGCCGATTCTCAGAAATCTCTTGTTAATCGTCTCTTTATAATATGAGAAAAGAGAATATATTCAGATATGCAATAAAATCGCTGCAGTTATGCCGCATAAATTCCAACATATCCATCCAATTGATCCAAGATAATATAAAACAAAGTATATACATCTCGGCATAGGATAAATCATCTATTCCGAAGCCGGCAATAATGTAATAACCTCGGAGATTCGCAGTGTGGCCGCAGCAGCTCAGCAGGGCGAGTGTGGAAAAGTCGCGCCAGCTCTTGAGACGGTAAGCGGACACCGGCCGTACTCTCTGGCGCAACATATATATACATATATACATAACTGCACAAGCGAGTACCTCGAGAGAGAGAGAGAGAGAGAGAGAGAGAGAGAGAGAGCGGCGGCAACGGCAGACTGCGCGGCAGCACCGACGTCGTCGTCGAGTCACTGATCCTACACACACACACACACACACACGCATACATGCTGCACCTGCGATACACATGTATTATATAGCAATGCTGGGCTTAGCCACCTCGAAAATAGCTCGGACAAAGAATATATCTCGTGCCAATGACACACACACAGTGCCACACGTGTGCTCACACGCGTTGGGCTATTTTCAATCGTGTATACGCGCGATCGCCTGAGCTACTTTAGATTCGATGGAATTTTATTTCAAAGGGAGAGAGAGAGAGAGAGAGAGAGAAAGAGCGAGAGAGGGGGAAGGGGAGTAGCTGCTCATGCTGGTGACGATATCACTTTTACTGGGTTAGTGGCTTTGTAGTCGAACGAGTTTATACCGATCGGGTCTTGGGCTGTAAATTATATCTGTGTTGCTGCTTGTGTATCGAGCGGGGGACATCGAGTTTTGGTAGACGTCGCGGTGCCCGAATCTCTTTCTCTCTCTCTCTCTCGATGAGAGAGTTTTATTGGAGAGGTATATATATATACTGGTTAATTCCGTTGATGAACGCATAACATTGGCGTACGAAGAATGAGATTGCAAATTAAAGCCGGGCAATTCGGACGCGCGACTTTCACGCTTTCAAAACACTTGTTATTTTCAATGTGTTTAGTATAAACATATACCCGGTTTTTTTATTATAATTATTTTCGACCGGCGGTGCAGGGACATCGATCAATTCGCTGTGCTCCACGAGCACCTGACGTCAAACTGTTAGATTTTGTATCGAGAGTAGCTGCGCGGCATGAATTCAGGCATCTAATTTCGTCGTTTGAAATAAGGCTGAATCATTCCGAATAATAAATCAATCAAACTGTATGATATTTACATCTGTATGAAGCATACTATTACATATAGCGATTAAGTAGGTTGACGCAATATCTTTTAGCGTAAAAAAATAGTAATAATAATCAATGATCTATTGAAAATCATTGACACCGTTACGCACGGCTTATATAATAAATCAAGAGGTGATACAAAAAAAACAAAATGTTCATCCAATGAAATAACGAAACAGCGTCATCGCAGCGAAATAGAAAAAAAAATAGCTCCAATAAACGTAAGAAAACGCATCGACACACCGTTCGAGGAAAGAGAAAACATGAGCAATCACTCAGTCAAAGTGTGCGCACTGCAATCAGCCTTTCACGCAAGTGTTTCTCGAGCACCTATGCTGAACACAGCGCGGCGTTGGCTGCTGCACTGCAGAGACCGAGGCACAGCATATACATATATATACTACATATATCCCGCGGGGCACACACGTCGATACCGATCTGAAATATCTCGCGTCGAAGAGCTTCTAACACGCAGGAGGCGGCGCTGCACCGACTCTAATGCCGAGCTCTGCGACCTGTATACAACAGCTACTGCACGTCTATCCGCAGCTTTTAGCTCTGATTGGATATCGCGAATAACGAGATGATGATTGATCTATTTTTTTTTCTTTTTGGTTCTTATGGTTTTGAGCGATCGTAAGAAACAATATTAATAAGATTTAAGTCATAGTACGCGAAGTTGTATAGTGCGATTAAGTAAGAATTTTGGGCCGCTGCTTTTTCCTGAAAATCCGAGTAAATTCAGCAGATACAAAGTGTACAATAATTTACTCGCACTTATGTTGGTATAAAAGACGGAATCAAGGACCATTTCGCCTCTTTAGGATAAGCAGGGGAACGAGTCCGACGCCCCATAAGTTCCCATAAGATATTTTCATTTAAATAAACACTGCACTGATGCACACAGGCCAAAAAAAAACAAGTACATACTCTTGACAATCATTGAGATTAAAGTCCACAAATCGATGACCTCTCCCGTGTATACTTTTCCCGTTGCTTTTCTCTCGCAGAATTGAACAGCCGCACTGCGGCACAGTCTCTTCGATTACATGATATCGACGGAAACGCTCGCGCAATACCTAAACGACGAGGCGAGCTTTGGAAAAAAAAGAGATCTTTCGTTTAACGCAATATAATAAGGCCTTTGAGATAAAGAGGCCTCACGGGGAGATTAAGTGGGTGTATCAAAAGGGCCTCTCGAGCAAGAGAGAGAGAGAGAGAGAGAGAGAGAGAGAGAGAGAGAGAGAGAGAGAGAGAGAGAGAGAGTGCAGCTTCTCGATCTCGGCTTTTATCAAAAGGAGCCGCTAATTGCGCGACGCTGCTGGCCTGCATCTCTTGGCTGCTGGTGCTGCTGGGGGACAGAGACGGTGACGGGGATGCCGCCGCCGCCGCGGTCGACACTGCGCTGCCGCACCACTACTACGGCGAAACTCGGCGACAGCCGCTCGCTCGCACGAGATTCCACGCTGCAGAACCGGTTGACCATAAATTCGCTCTGTGTAGAAGAAACGCGGGCTTCGGTGCACATGCGGCTTTCATGCGCG
>UELV01181255.1:3721-14798 GCA_900490015.1 Megastigmus stigmatizans
GCATGCTAGTACGGGTGCTTCTGTTATTTGGCTTTTTAATTCTTCGAAGGCTTTTTGCTGACTTTCCTCCCACTTCCATTTAGCCTTCTTTTTAAGAAGTGAGTTTAGAGGGGTGGAGATTACGGATGCATCCCTTATAAAACGGCGGTACCATGAAGTTATACCCAAGAAGCATCGCAGTTGTTTGACGGTAGTTGGCGCTTCTAAATTTTTGATGTCATCTATTCGGTCGGGGTCAGTGCGTAGTCCTTTTTTATCGACGACGTGACCGAGATATTTGAGGCTGTGTCATGCGAACTGGCATTTGTCCCAGTTTAGGATAAGGTTAGCTTTTCTTAACCTGAGTAGGACTTTTCCAAGAGTGCCAAGTATTCGTCGAAAGTCTCCGTTATTATTACTATATCGTCCAGATATGCTAACGCATGTGGTGCCATCTCGGGAGTGATCACTTGATCTAGAAGACGCTGGAACGTAGATGGCGCTGCGTGTAAGCCGAAAGGCATAACCGTAAATTCGTAGAGACCTTTTCCGGGCACTGTGACTGCAGTGACCTTACGGCTTTCTTTTTCAAGCGGCACTTGCCAGTAGCCGTTTTTTAGGTCGATAGTTTATATATATCTTGCCCCGCGAAGCTTGTTTAGTGTTGCATTGATCTGAGGTATCGGGTAGGCGTCTTTCTCGGAGGCATCGTTTATCTTTCTGAATTCTAAGCAAAATCGAGGCTTTCCGTCTTTCTTACGGGCTATTACAACTGGAGAGCTCCACGGGCTCTTTGACGGGTAAACTACTCCCTCTTTCAGCATCTTGTCTAATTCCATGCTCATTATTTCCTGTTTTGCCGGGTTGCATGACCTGTGGCGTTGTTTTATCGGTGTCTCTTTTATCCTTATCTTGTGCGTTATAAGGGGCGTTGTGCCTCTGACTTTGGCAAATAATTCTTTTTCGTTGTCAAGCAGGGTGTTTAAGCGGTTCATATTCTTTGGTGTTAGGTCTGTAATGCTCTGGAGACTGTTGACCGTGCATATGCTTGTCGCTTTGTTTACCCCCGGTATTATTTCTTGGCTGTTCAGTGTGGCTTTGATGTCTAGTTGCCATAATATATCCATGCCTAGGAGTACTTCGCATCCTAGGGTTTCCATTATGAAGAACGTGTGTTCGAGCTCTCGGTTTAGTATGAAGGTCTTTCCGGTCACTGTACCTGTCAGGGTGGTTTCTGTACCGTCAGCCATTCCGGCCTGCCACTGTTTTTCCACTCGTGTCCAGTCAGATGATGTACAGTGCTGATATACTTGGCCATTCATGAATGAATTAACTGAGCCGGTGTCTACTAGCGCAAGATACTTACGGTTGCCTATTCTCGTTTGGACATAGTATCTATGTTCTTCTTGGGCCGGTCGAATGGTCTTCCGGCCCCGTTTGAGTTTTCCGACCTCGGGCAAGTACAATCGCGTGATAGCACGTTATCTTTACTGCACCAAGAACAGAATTTGACAGGGGTATTATTGCAGTTTGTCCGGTCGTGGCTTCGTTGTTTACAGCGCAAGCAGCATTCTTTGCGGTTGTATGTCTTAGATACGGTCATCGTAATATTTTTCGTGGTTGGTTTAAACTCTCGGGTGTCCTTGTTTATTTGTCGCATTGTCTCGTCTAGCTCTTCCGCTAGCTGTATAACGTCATTTACGTATGTTATTTCGTTACGTCGTATATACAGATGATATTCTGCTTTCATTTGATAATACAGGGTATCGAGTTATTGTTCTAGGCTGTAGCCTCCTCTACGTCTCATCAGTGTGGAGACGACGAGGGTGAAAGCGCGAATAGATTCTTTTGCCCCTTGCCAGCGGTCGTTGATCTGACGATCAAGGTGTCGCAATTCTCTAGGGGATAGAAAATAAGCGCGTAGACTGTCTTGTACGGCTCTCCAGGTTAGGTTAGCTTTGGGTAAATTGCGGTACCAGAGCTAAGCATCGCCTCGCAGTAATTCGGGGAGTCCTGTGATCAGTTGTTCATCTGTTAGCCGGTAAGCAGTTTGTAGCTCGTCTACGCGTTCGAGGAAAGTATATACGTTATTGCCTTCGAAGTGACATCCCCATTTGCGCATTGTTTCGAGGGTTCTGATGTGCGCTGGTGCGGCCTTTTCGACCATACGCGTTCTACCTGTTCGTTGTTATGACTGCTTTCTGTCATAGATTTTGACTCTAGCGTGGTATTCCTGCCTGGAACTTGAGTTTTGACGATGTTTGTTGGATCTGACGGTTTTTTCTCCTTGGTGAATTCTGACGCGTTTTCTTTCACGTAATTGCTCATGTGTTGGCGAAGCATGTCTGAAGTACCACTGGTATCCAATTCGTAGCTAATTCTTCGATTAACTCTTCCTTCTTCAGGTTGTAAATCCAAGAAACTGCGGCCATCTTCCTGAATTACAAAATTCGCGGTCGGAACAAATGTTAAAAAGATTTTGTGTATTGTACACGCTGTAATTTGCCTAACAAGTGTACCTAACTTCGGTCGGTGTATCGGTATGTATAGCCGTAAATCTATGCCGTAGAGCTTTTGAGAAACTGTTCGAGCGCCATGTAACCGTGGGGTTTTCCGTGATCTGTGGTAGGAGCAAGGAAACAGGGTTCGTGGATCTGGGTGAATGAGTCAGGGCGAACACAGGCGTTTATTTAATAACTATGTTTATTAAATTGGCCTTACAAACTAAATACAAAAAGATAGCGGAGCTAAGAATCGGCTCCGATGGGGTTCGTGACCTGAAACAAACAAGAGCGCTCTACGTCGGTGTGTGAACGTATGTGTGTATGTATGGGGTTACATTTAAATCTATCCAATGTGTCTACGGATAAACAAGATTATAAAACTACGATGAAGCTAAACGACTGTGTCGTTTACGACGGAGCGCCGTCGGTCAATGAGGCAGTAGCCGCTGAGTCGCGCAATCAACGGGGCACCGTTAGATGGCGCGACTAGACGGCACGGATCGCGGATTGGGTAGGTGTGTGATCGGGGTCGGCCTTGTCCTTCCGCAACGGAGCGCCGTCGTGGAGGGGCATAGGATAGCGAAGCTAGAGAATCCTGAGGCACCAGGTATTCGTTAGCTACTGCCGGACGGCTGTGTCGCGGTGGCGCGGACGCGTCGCGGTGGGGGAAGGGGGAAGCCCTGGAGACTTGACAACGAGGCGCCGATAGTCAAGCCGCGAGGTCTGGTTGCACGGAGCACCGAGCCTACAGCGGGGACAACCCGGGGCACCGGTCAGGAGGCGACTCGCTACCTGGAGCACCAGGATAGAGAGAAGTCATCTGAGTCGGAGCACCGGACTGACTTTGCTCTCCGACCGCGTGTGTCTCCTTTTATAGCCGCGATAGCGGCGGCGGCGGCGGCGAGAGCGTTCGGCGGCGTGAGCTGCGTGCGCAGCTCTCTTGCGGATGGGTGGTAGATGCCTGTAACCCTCTGCACGAAAGCACCGAGGCTTGCCGGGTTGCGGTAGTTGCAAGCTCCAGTAGCTCGCAAGCAGTTAGCGAAATGAGCGTAGGCCCCAGCTGGCCACCGCCACCGCCAGACAGGGAGGCGCCGACGGAGAATGTCAGCGCAGAGCAAAGTGCAAGGGAAGCATATGCACCGCCCGGCCTTGACACAGTCTTGCCAGATGCCGAGAGCACAGCGCGAACACAGAGCGCCGGAGAGAGCGAGATAAGCCGGGTGCTAGCGCCTCCATCACTCGACAATGCTATGATCGCAGAGGACAACGCATCTAGCGGGTGGGCTGAAAATAGTCTAACTAAGAAAAGCAAAGAACTCGAACGCTACCACACAGAGACAGAAACTCAGTTAACAAACTCGGTCTATCAAAAGCATGAGTATTAAACCAAAAACTCGGAAAAATAGAAACAGGAGAGGACAATAAACGTTTCCTACGGAATCCCTTTTTTTCCCAAACCCTAGCAAAAAGCGGAGTCGAAGCGACTTAAGATTTAAGCATATGCGCGAAAGGTGGAGTAAAGACCGAGAGACATATCAGATGCAGCAGAGAAAAAAAAAGAAAGAGCGAGGGGACTGCAATAAAAGTAGCAATAATCCAAACACATCAGAAGCAGAAAAAAGTAAGGCCTCTAAAAGAAAAAAGAGAAAGCGAAGCAATCAAAAAAGTTTAGTAATGCTAAGCGGCCAGGCAACAACAGATGAGAAAAAAAAAATAAACTGCCAACGAAAAATGAAGGAGATAAGGGATAATCACGCAAGCGACGGCCGAGCATTAGAGACCAAAACCTATTCCAAAAACACTTAAAGGCCGAAGTCAAGAATGGAGGTAAGTCAATCACCTCACAGACCATCCAGAGAACAGTCAGCAACAGAACCTCAAACAGCAAGAGAAGAAAAGCAGCCGAAAATATGAGCCTCAAACTAAAAGAATATCTAACGAAGCAAAGTGAAGCGCGTTGGAAGGTGAGATACCTGACGGCACAGTTAAACATCTGGAAGAACGCGGAGTGGAACTGAAGGCCGAGGAAAAAACACTAAGGGAGTCGGTCAACGAGGAGGAGAGCAATCAGCCAACACAGAAACGAAAGAGAACCGCCGAAGGGAGGTACGAAGCGAAATATCACACAGAGGAAGAGAGAAAAGAAGCCAAGAAGGAACGGAACAGGAGGGCATATCTGCTGAGGAAGGAAGAGAAAAAGGTAGAACAAGCAGCGAAAAGCGAGGAAGAACAGGGAACAACAAGAAAAATAGAACAATTAGCGGAAAAGGAGTTCGAGCTACGAGCAGCGAGAGAAACAGTACAGGCGGCAGCGAGTGGATCATAGCAGGGAGCGACGGCAAGCGAAAGAGCGCAGACAGAGACCGGCAAAAAAGAGAAAGAACAACGACGCACGAGGTAAGAAGTAATAGATATGAGGAGGGTGCTAGCAGAAGAGCGTGGGGACGAGTTCGCAACGCAGAAAATGCCGAAAGGAACAGGATGCGCCATATGCGACAAATTATTCCGGAAGGGAAAAAGGAAGGAAGCCGTAAAATGGTGGAAATGCCACAGCTGCCTTCAATTTATAGACAACTCATGCTTAAGCCTAGAGGAGCTAAAAGCCCCGGAAATCCTCATCTGCGACAACTGCCACCAGGAAGGAACAGGGACAGACTTCGGGGCACTCCAACAAGATTAAGCCGAGGCGCATGGAAAGTTAAGCCGTGGACGAAGCGCGAGATTAAGCCGAGGCGCACAGAAATTTAAGCCATGGGCAAAGCGCGAGAATAAACCGAGGCACTCGGAAAATAAGACACGGGCAGAACGAGAAAACAGCTAGGAGCGCTCAGAAACATAAGCAAGCAGTCAGAGCAACGGAAAGCGCGCACAAGTTCCAGCATCAACCGGGAAGGATCAACAAGACAAAAAACGGATTTTCAAAAAAAGGAGGAAGAAAGAAAAACATTTACAGAATTCGAAACAAAAAAGAGGCAGGAATGATAAAAGGAGAATCGTCAAAATGCCTAGAAGGCGAGAAAACCTCGTATAGTTACATAAAAAGAGAGAGAAAGAGAACCGACTCAGCAAGCGGATAAAAACTTTACCGCTCAGAGCGCATGGGGACAAAAAAAAAGAAAATTAATATCCGGCTGTCTCGGAAGAGAGAAGAGCAAAATTCAAGAAAGAATAGGATACATTGGAAAATCATCTCATATGCAGGTAGACACGAGAGGGAATTAAGTCGTACAATCACACCAAGCGTGAAAAGAAGATCGAGAGTAGATACAGTACAGTAAGAACAGAATGCGCCACGATAAGAGGCATTCTGCCGAGTCAGCATATCAAGTACTAACAAAATAATAAGAAAGCAATGCGTGATCAACCAGCACCGAGAGAGCGTAACGCAACATAGCAAGTGTAAAGGCAATAAGGCACGTACTTAGCACTGAGAAACGCACAACACAGAAAGAATAAGTAAGATGAAGATCTGAGAGAGACAGTTGGAAATTCAAAACCGAACCGCGATATGAAATAAAACTGATCGTCGGGCGACAATGTATGGGCACAGTGTTCGGCCGAGTATAAAGTTATACGTCTTGAACCAGACAGTACATACAGGGAGAACAATAAAGGAGATGGAAGACGAGTGAGAAAACTCGAGACGAACAAATACATTACTATTTACGGAGGCGCAATATTGGGATTGCTAATAACCGGCCTTATAGTTTGGAAATGCCTCTCGCCGGAGGGTCCCCTTTTACTAATTCGTTTTAGATTGATTACGGGCATGGAAAAGAGCAGCCAGCAGACAGCCGATAGCCCAGAGTAACATCAACCACGACCATCACAAAAACGAGCGCGGAAGGAAGGTCAAGAATCGAGTCCACGAGAAGGCACACCACGAGATGTCCTATATATAGAATAGATAAGGGAACAGCGAACAGTTGACTCAAGACAACTATGAGCGAGGGCAAGTGCAATGTCAAGGAGTAAGGGCCAGAGACGCCATACAAACGGGAGAGAATTTCGAAGCCCATGAAAACAACTTGCACAGATAAGAAAAAAAGAGAGAAGCACAAACACAAACAAGAACAAAAGATGAAAATACGAAGGGAAAAATAAGAAGAGAGAAGAAAGAAGAAAAATTATTAATGAACTGTTAAAGAAAGAAGTAATAAAAAAGAGAACGTTCAATAATACATAAAAGAACAACATGTAAACGAATAAGCGAAAGAAAGAGAGAGTGGAAAGCACATTAGTATTATATAAAATGAAATATTAATAGACTAGGCACACAGACACTTTGACATACACATAAATAACCAGGCACACTTAAACACGAATGAACTAGAATAGAATAAATCAGATAGGACAGAGTAGATTAAGAATAATTAATATGTAAAGGAAAAAAGGAGGACGCCTTAGACAAACAACTTATTGTTAGTCATATAATGATGATAATAATAATAATAGTAACAGTAGATCGGTTGGAACGAACATGCAAGTTTTTAGAAAACCAGCAAGCCTCCCTTTTTACCTACACAAGATAAGAAATTAGGAAGATAGAAACAGGACAAAACTTATAGCATCGAATTAGAAGAAAAAAAAAATTGAAAAAAACAATGAAAACAAAATGTAAATGTGAAAAAGAGGTTGCCGGCAAACAACCTAGCATTTTCAAAAAAAAAAAAATAGATTCCCAAACGGGACTTAGGCCAAACATCCTCTTTTTCTTCCATAGATCATAGGAAATAAAATGGTGTTTTACGCAGCCAAGAAGCATAGAACTAAGCATATAGGATAGCGGGCCAATGAGGGCGTCGGCCACGCGGCCTTGGACGTGTCACGTACGCAACTTGGCTGCTGCGTTCCCACGCGCAGCCAGCGCCAATTTGACACCTACCTCCGTCGAATTGGACTATCACGCGAGATAAGCGGGATCGTCGGAGACGATCCTGCTGACTCGCGTGAGAAGATCCAACCTCCCTCCAGGTGGACAGACTTCGGAAACCGAGTCTAGCTCGAGCCGCGAGGAACGCGACTCGAGGAATCTGGACGACACCGTGACGCGAATCACTTCTCTCTCACAATTTGACTTAGATACAATATACGAACTTAGAACGGAATCACCGGTCTTTATTATTTCAATCCCCGATAACCGACCCCGAACCGCGAAAATCTCCACGTAACAATAGGTAAACTTCTGAAGAATCTTATTTTTTGAGGTGAGAATTCATTTTTTTGCATTTATCTCGGAACCTGCTGAAGCTACAACCTATCGGCTAAAAATTCCACGTTTCCTAAAAGAGGATTGACTTTTCTTTGTCATCCGATAGACATACTTGTTACAATTGTATTTTTTGAGGATAGGTTTCTTTGTTCTCTTTTATATCAAAAATTGCAATAGTAAAACGGTTCAAATTTTTGGTGTTTCTAAAAGAAATAAACTTTTCGATATTTATAAGTAAACTGTTTTTCATTTTTTAAGGTTAGAATCCGTTTTTCGCAATTATTTCGGAATCGGTGAAAGCTAGATCAAAACAGACACTTTTAGGTTCCCTAAAGAAGAATTGACTTTTCATTGTCTATTGATAAACATACTTTAAAATTTGACCCTTTTTGCTAGAGCAGTTCTCGAAATATAAGCGAAAAAGGAAACTTAACTTCAAATAATACAGTTGTAACAATTATGTCTATCCATAGATAACGAATAGTCAATCCTTTTTTAGGAAACGTACAATGTTTTTCCGCTATGCTCTAGCTTCAACAGGTTCCGAAATCAATTCGCAAAACATTTTGTTAGTTCATTTTGATAGAGTAGTTCTTAAGATAAAAACGAAAAACGATTTCTAACCTCAAAAAATAGTTTTAAATGTATGTCTATCGATAAATAACGAAAAGTCAATTCTGCTTTAAGAAGCCTAAAAATTTTGTCCATTTCGCTATATCTTTAACCAATACCAAAATAAACGCGAAATAAGAATTCTGACCTCAAAAAATATGAAACAGTTTACTTATAAATACCAAAAAGTTGATTCCTCCTAGAAATACCAAAAATTTGAACTATTTTATTAGGGCCGTTTTTGAGATAAAACCAAACAAGGAAACCTAACCTTAACAAATACAGTTGAAAAAGTATGCCTATCAGAAGATAACGAAAAGTCAATTCTCTTTTAGGAAACGCAGAATTTTTGTTCGTTACCCTCTAGCTTCATCAGGTTCCGATATAAATGAGAAAAACGAATTCTAACATAAAAAAATGAGATTCTTCAGAAGTTTACTTATACATATTAAAAAACCATTGCCAATTAGCACTTACAATTAGCTTCCTCTAACTTAATGCTTTGTTCTAATACAAATTTATTATATAAATATTATAAATTTATTAATAAAGTAATTTCTCTCTATATTATAAAAAAGTATCACCGCCACCGTCGCCGCCGCCACCGCCGCTGCCTCTACCGTTTCAAGAACCACCTGTTACTATGGTAACCACCGGTTGCTATGTCAAAAACCTATTGTTATGACAACCACCTGTTACATACACCGGTCAGTACACATGCACCCGTGGGTGCATATGCATTCTCTATGTCCATTGCCACGACAACTAGTCCGTTGCTATGGTTACCAGCCTGTTTTAAGGCCGTTATTATGGTATGTTGGCCTGATGTTATGTCCGTTGTAATTGCAACCAGCTCGTTAATATAGCAACCAGCCGGTTGTTTCTCTATTGTTAATAAGTAACATCGTCGGCGTCTTCGTTTTAAGATTATCATCGTACTTTGAAATGTATTACTAACATAAATATTTTAATATTCTTCCACTTTGATATGTATTACCAACATAAATATTTTAGTATTTATACATAAATCAAAACCATTTTTCAAAATTCGGCCAAGGTACTGTCTTTGTAATTGAAAATTGTTTGAAAAATATTTATTTATAAATTTATTTATTATTACAATAAATTTAATAACAATAATATTATATATATTTGCAATGCATATGAAATATGTACAAAAATATACTTCTCTGTATACTTCTTATTACAGTACATTAGGAAATAGCTTGGGAAAATTGGGTGTGGCCTTTAATTGTGGTATATTTTATTAAAGTAAACCTTATTAGATCCCTACTAACACAAAACGTTGCAACAAAATTGTGACAATGTTGTGCGATGAAATAGTTGCAATGTTGTGACAACGTGGTGAATGTCCACTTCTTCCGTTGCCTAGACAAGGCTGATGCAACCTTGCTGCAACGTCGGGTAAAATACTTACATGTTCTTAGTTGTTTAACCAACGTTGTGTCGAAAATGTGTAAAAGTTGCGGGATCACCGACTAAGAAAATTGATGTCTCGACAATGCGGCTACAGCGTTGTATTAACGTGGTTGATTCAACAACTTTGTAACAACGCTGGTATAACGTTGCGTCAACAATCTCTTTATTGAAGTGAAGAAGCTTAGCAAGGTTGAATTAACAACGTAGCGTCAACAACATTTCAGTCGATATTATTTTACGATTAAAATATTGTTATTATTAAAATGTAAAAGATTTTTAAATTATTAAAGGTTATATCAACATCTAGACCGTGGCAAAATAGACATTTGCTTTTATGTTAATTTTAACTATACGAGTTATCACCGAGGTAGAAAATAAATTTTAGTGCAAAAACATAAAAAGAATAATTGATTATTGTTAATATAATATATAATTAAGTTATAGCTTAACCTAGAGCAAGAAGCAGTTCATAAATATGTCTGATCTACACATTTATGTTGAGCGTAATCAATACTATAATATACTTACTCTGAGCTGTTAATTTTGTTTAAAATTTTTTCATTTATTTTATATATGTCATCATTATGAGAAGACAGTACAATTTTGTCTGATAAATATTCATCTAATTGAATATTAGTACTGTATATGTTTGTACATTTATCATCTGTTTTCAAATTTTCAAGAATTTTTATAAAAGGTACCAATATTTAATAAAAAAAGATGCAAACTTTTATTTGTATTTCTCACATTTTTAGTTGGTTGAAATACTTTGAAATTAGACCAAAACGGTGAATATTTTATAATTTTATTTACTATCTTCATTTTTGTCCCATATTTTACAAGCGGAAGAGTTTGCATATAATCTCCACCAAAAATGACTAATTTATTACCAAAAAATAAATTTTCAATGTGACAAATATCTCGAATTAGTTTATCGACGAATTCTAATGTTTCGGAACCATAGAAGCTTCGTCTTATAAAATAATAATTTTTTTTTTATTCTAACCTTATACAAGAAATACACTTTCGGTATTTTTCAAATCCAAAGGTAATTTAAAAACGCGATTACTTGCTACACCTCCTGGTAGTAATACTCATGCAATGCCTGTCCAAGCCGTTGCTACAATATTTTTACTTTTACTTAAAAAATAATAAATTAAAACTTTATACAATAAAGTTTTCCAGTTCCTTCATGTCCATTAATAAAAATACATTTATCTACAATTTTTGGATTAACCCATTAATGCGCAAATGCACATTTTTGTACACACATTTTCAAGCACATAATTCTATTGGAAAAACAAAGTCATTTTTATCCAAAATCCTATAT